>BMAO01025409.1:0-71801 GCA_019973975.1 Trichonephila clavata
ATAATATATATATGTGGTGTTATGACACGGAGTTCTAGGGGTATTCACAATGAACTACACTGTTTTTAACTAATACTAACGTTTAATGTGGACAATTACAGTACTCACTCTACTATACAGATATATTATTGACAGCGTTTCGATACTTCTTCTCGTATTCAACATAGTTTCTCAGTTTTCACTTAACAATTATCACACCACGGTTCACAACGTTATGGCATTCAGATGATGGATGTGTCACCTTCACGTGACTGTCCTTCCAGCATCGGGGCACTTGGTCCCTACACGGCCAGTTAGATCCCGGTTGCTTTCCTTTTTTTCTTAGCAGCGTTGGCTCTGACCTCCTCGTCGAGACCTCTCGCTCGCTAATCCCCTCTAGTCAGTTCGCTCGCTGTGGCTCGCGTCGCCAGCGCCCTCTATAGTGCCGTCTATGTGGAAATCCCACAACTTCTCGGGCATCCTACAGGCAGTGTCCTCACTGCTCACGCACTAAGGATCTGAAATATACAAACTAAAAAAAACAAAAAAAAGAACATAGATTAGTATACAGTTACACAAATATCTTATACAAGTTCGTTCTTCTTCTTCATTAGTGCTTAGACCAAGGCTTCATCTGGTCTGCTGATGCGGACGTTACATTTGGCCCCTCATGGTCTCCAATTTTAGCAACATCATATCGGTCATGGAGTTTTACTCTAGTCACTTGGTAGGGTCCAAAATACTTTGGTCGCAGTTTCAATTTGTTTCCAAACTGAGTCCTCATGATTGCTACCAACTCTCCTTGCTTATACTGGTGAGCTTTTTTCCGCTTTCGATTGTAAGTTCTCCTGTTTTCCTCTTGTATCTTCAAAATGTTTTGCTTTGCTTCTCTTCTAAGGTTTACACGATGTTGACATAGTTGATTTTGACTTCTTCTTCAAGCAAATTTCTTATCATGACGTCTTCAGGATTCTTCATCTTGATTCCTATTAGTAATTCAAATGGCGAATATTTTGTACTGCGTGAAGGTGCACTGTTCAATACACGTT
Source organism: Trichonephila clavata (assembly GCA_019973975.1). NCBI lineage: Eukaryota > Metazoa > Arthropoda > Arachnida > Araneae > Nephilidae > Trichonephila > Trichonephila clavata. The sequence goes on from BMAO01025409.1 coordinate 1,029, forward strand.
GTAGTGAATCGACATGCTTGAACCACTTAGTCGGGTCTTGAATGGACATCTTCGTCAACACTGGAATCAGCACTCCATGGATTCTTTCAACTTGTCCGTTCCCCCTTGGTACTCCCGTCGTGAATATTACTAATCTTCTCCTCAGCACAGTAGTCTTCGAATTCCTTCGATCTAAATGCTCCTCCTTTGTCATTAATTATACGTGAAGGATTCCCAAAAGTTTTTTGTTGCAACTTTAGTCTTTCAATGGCTTCTTGAGCTGTTGTACTTTTGGTTGGGTATAACCAAGTAAATTTTGTGAATGCGTCAATCACAAATATGTGATTATAATTTTTGTTGGTCGTTGGCAATGGTCCAATGAAGTCTACGTGATATGTTGACAACGGCAGATCTTCTTTTGGAATAGGGTGTAAAAAACCTTCTCCTTTCCTCTCTTCTTATTGACCAATATGCATTCTACACAGTTTTTTAGTACGTTTTCTATACACTTCCTCATATTCGGAAAATAATAGTCTCTTTTCACCAAGTCTTCTGTCTTTGCCACAGCAAAATGTCCAAACGAATGAGCTTTCTTCACCACATCTACTTGCATCATTTCTGGCACAACTAACAGTTCTTGATCTTCACTAAGTTTAAATAAAATATTATTCTTTATGGTGAATTCAGTAGTTTTGCCTTCATGCAACAGCTGCTTAATGGTTCTAATATACTCATCAGTTTCCTGAGCGTTCACAATCTTGTGTGTCAATTCATCACTCATCACTAGCATAATGGGATGTCTGCTCAACGCATCTACGTGTTGCATTTGTTTTGCAGGACGATGGACTACCTCGTAATCAAATTCTTGTAGAAAAATCGACCATCTAGCAATCTTTAGTGTCAACTCTTTCTTGTCCAGAGTTTTCGCAAATACTGCACAATCCGTTCGAATTAGGAATTTTCTTCCCAGGAGATAGTTTCGAAATTTTCTCAGAGCCTCGACTACCGCCAGTACTTCTAGTTCATAACTGCACAATTTCTCTTCTTGAATGGAAGTCTTTTTGCTCATATAATGGATTGGATAGAAATTTCCATCTTCACCTTGTTGTAAAAGCACAGCACATAAACCGAGTTTACTTGCATCTGTATGCAGCTCTAACTTCGCACCTTCCTTGAAAAGATGTAATACAGGTTCATTTGATAACGCGTTCTTAGATTTTGAAAAGCTATTTTTTGTTCATGATTAAATTCAAAAGGTTTTGTTCCTCGCAATAAATCACAAAGGGGTCTGGCTATTATAGCGTATGAAGGAATATATTTTCTGAAATACCCTGTCAATCCAAGAAAACTTTGAACATCTTTCGCATTTTTAGGTTCTGGAAAGTTACAGACTGCTACTGTCTTTTCCGATGAAGGTTGAATTGTACCGTTCTGAATTATATGCCCTAAAAAATTAATCTTCCTTTGCAAGAACTGACATTTTTTTAGATTTAATTCAAGGCCGTATTTGGAAGCGATTTCTAACACACGAGTTAATTTTTCATAAGCTTCTTTTTCATCTATTGCCAGAATTATTATATCATCTAAATAAATAATTAAAGTACCGTCTCTTAATAAAGTCTCTAAAACACGTAATTAATGTATCTTTGGAAATAGTTACTGCTAATAGATAAACCGAATGGCCCTTTTAAAAATTCATATTGACCTGTTTCCGTTACAAACGCGGTGTATTTTCTACTTGTTTCATCAACATCTACATGAAAAAAAATGCATTCTTTAAATCTAGCGTCGAAAATACTCTACCGTTCCTTAATTTATCTAATACCTCTTCAATTACAGGAAGTGGATATCTGTCCCTGATTATTTTTTTATTTAGCTTTCTATAATCGATACACAAAAGCATCGTTCCATCTTTCTTCTTACACACCACAATAGGAGACGAAAAATCTGAACAACTTTCTTTAATTATTCCCTGTGCTAACCACAGCTCTATTTGTTTTTCAACCTCGCGCTTTTCAAGTAAAGATAGCCTACGTGACCTTTGACAAATGGGTTTTTTCATCTGACAAAATTATTTTCATTTTCAAAGCAGTAGATTTCGTTTTATTTGGTTTGTAATGTTTTTTTAGTGTATGTACTTGACTCCTTAATCTACTATTCGAGATATGCGATAAATCATATGAACATGCCTCGTATGCCTCAGATACCTTTAGCAAAAACAAATTAGACTTATCCATAATCCTCTCAGAATTAACTAAACATCCTGACTCATCAATCTGCTGTTCCCCCATTATTCCATCCTTTAAACATACCGGATTGCATATTTTAACATTTGACCTTGCTTCCTCTGATCCACTTTTCAAGAACTCATAAAATCTTAAGGGTAATAATATTTCTGCCTCGATCTCTCTCTCTCTCTCTCTCGCACACTGCCGCGGGGATAGTTTGTGTTTCCCCCCCCCCTTTCAATGAGATTGTAAATTCTTAAACGTTTGCAATCCTCCGTTCACCAAAACAACTGGTTAGGGTGATTTGAGAATGCACTCTTTTTTTCGCTGAAACGTACTTTTTATTTATGATAACTGAGTTGGCTCCACTATCCAAAGTGGCAATTAATGGGATATCATCAACAATTACGTCTACATACTGTAATTCATTAAACAAAAAGTCATTTTGATTAGAAATAGTTTTATATTTGGTTTATGGTATGCCCTACACTTTTATCTTTATTTTCTGACTTCGCCGTTTTTTTCGCACAATTTCTAGCAAAATGCGGCCCTCCACACACATAACACGAGATTATTTTTTCTTGTTTTACACTTTGGTTATGTTTTGGGAACTGTCTCTGGAAATAATTAGTATTTACTATGTTCGCGCGGTTTTTAATGTAAGCATCATTATCGTTTCTACTCTTAACATTGTTATGGTTTCGCGATTCATGCAGTGATCTGTTTTTCGAAATAAAAAATATATCGCAAGCTTTTCCTAGCTCATCTGGCACAAGCCATGAATCCGCCTGCAAAATTTTCATAAGTGACGCAGTTTCTAGATCTAAAGTGTCTAAGATTTTATCACTGACCATTAAGTCAAATAGGGATTTTTAAAATCATTAACGTTCCTAATTTTTAGGTAATATTGAAACATAGCACTTAAACGAGTAGCGAATTGTACATGAGTTTCGTCTGTTTGTTTTTTGGCTTTTCTAAAATTAAGTAAGCATTCCTGAGCAGTGGGTTGGAAATCTCTTAAAACTAATGATTTGACTAACTCATAATTTTTGATTTCGTCATCGTTTACGTATAGTAAAATGTTATGTGCCCTCTCACCAAGAATATTAATCAAGATTTCTGATTTTAAGTCATCTGGAACATTTTTAATTTTGAATGCTCGTTCTATCGATTGAAAAAAAAGACCATAATTTTCAGGTTTTGTTGGGATTTGTATCGTTAATGTTTTTATACTTTTAATTAAATTTTCTAAATAATTAGTTTCCCCCTGTAAACTTTTCTGGGTTACATTCCCTTCAGCTTTTGCCTTTTGAAGTTCAATTTCTCTGTCCATCTGTTGCAGTTTAATTTTTTCTAGCTCTAGCTGTGAATTAGTTATTTGTAGCTGCTGTTCGGCTTTTGATTGTCTATCCTCAATGGACAAATTTATCAGATTCATTACAAATTCTGGGTCATCTTTAAACAGTTTTGAATTTTCCAATTTAGTTTTTAGCTCGAAAATTGTTTCTTTAGAGGAAACTTGCTCCCCAATTTCATTGAGCACATTTATCAAGTCCTCTTTTCTTGTACATTTATGATACGACATTTTAATCACAATAGAAGAGTATAAAAAGGTATCTTACCTTTTTTTTGTTGTTGTTGAGCTGTATCAATCAGGAAAAGGATCACTTGAGTTTATCCGTTCAAAAGCACAGTCAGAGTTCGAATGTTCCGTTCGGTTTGCGAAAGTCCTGAATAGTTTTCTTTTTACAGTTCACAGCGCAATATTAATTTAATGTCCTCACGGTCCACATCGCGATATCAATAGTCCTGATAGTCCACACAGTCCACATGCCGGTATCAATAGTCCACATCCGACCAAGCACCCATTTTATGTGGTGTTATGACACGGAGTTCTAGGGGTATTCACAATGAACTACACTGTTTTTAACTAATACTAACGTTTAATGTGGACAATTACAGTGCTACTCACTACTTATACAGATATATTATTGACAGCGTTTCGATAACTAGTTCTTCTCGTATTCAACAGTAGTTTCTCAGTCTTTTCACTTCATCATTATCACACCACGGTTCACAATGGCGTATGGCATTCAGATGATGGATGTGTCACTTTCACGTGACTGTCCTTCCAGCATTGGGCCACTTGGTCCCTACACGGCCAGTTAGATCCCGGTTGCTTTCCTTTGTTCTTAGCAGCGTTGGCTCTGACCTCCTCGTCGAGACCGCTTGCTCGCTAATCCCTCTCTAGTCAGTTCGCTCGCTGCTGGCTCGCGTCGCCAGCGCCCTCTATAGTGCCGTCTATGTGGATATTTCCACATATATATATAAGATGTGGTATTTCTAGTTTGTTCTTCTTCTTCAATCCAAAGAGATGATGATGGATGCTCAGAGGAACCGATCTCACCCGCATGTGGTTTAGAGCTACAATCCGATCCCTCGGGAAACAACCACCCTCACGTCTAATCTTTATTGTAAACAAATCAAAGTTTACATTTCACATAATTCCAACTTTCTTCAAAAACATAAAAATAATAAAATTATCCAAAACAAATTTACCAAAAAGACCAAAAAAAAAAAAAAACACAAAAAAAGGACAGGAAACAATAATAATAATAATGTTTTAAAAAATGTTTCTTTGGAATCACAAGTTTTTAGTTGGCGTCACCACTTCCTGTTGATATTTTTTGAAGTGGAAACTTCTTTAGCAGCGGGTTGGGCACTTTTTGGTAGGGGAAAATCTCATGGGTTCGCGTCACCGACATGCACTGACTGGCGCATGCGCAGAGTGCTGTTCGCCTTAGACACATTTTGGATGGGTGAAATCTCCTGCGTTCGCGTCACCTACATGTTTATAGCAGATGACGTATGTGCTGTGTATACCTTATAAGTGAAATTGAATGGATTTAGTCAAAAGTTCAATGTATATATACTGTGCACTATTTAAATAGTGTTTTTGTTTGATTATTATTTGAATCGTTTAATTGAAGAATCGTTTCCGGTACAATAGTGAGTACTAAATAAATATACTTATATTTTTAAGATAAAAATAAATAACAGAAAATAATTTTAAATACTCGTATTTATATTTTGGCGTACGAAAATTTTATATTATTTTAAATTATTTTAAATCTTCCTATATATTCTGGCGTTTGAAAATTTAGTATTATTTATTTTCTAATATTTAACCTCTGCAATGCATCACGCAATCCGGATTACTATTTCACAGTGGCTTAGACGTTTCTTACTACCGTGGTAAAACAGACATCTAGTTGTTCAATCATAATTTTATCGTGGATTTTGACATTAAAAATTTTATAAAATCTAGTAATAATTCAAGATTAATGTGTTGAAGTTTAAAATATGGTTATTAATGCAAAATTATATTTTATTACCTTATATCATTAAAATCTGTAGTTTCAAATAATGAAAGCGGCTCCGACTTTAATTTCATTAAATATTTTATTTTATTTAAAAATTTAATATTTCGAAATCATTATTTATTAATTTAAATTCTCAAAAATAAAATATATGCTCTGCTATTTTTTGCAAAATGATTATCTATAATTTTATGTCATTTGATGTTATTATTAGAAATTTACGAAAAAAATATTATCAGGGAATTTAAATATCCGTTTTTCATATTTGCTTAGATCCTTAACATTTTCCACTTATTTCTGCTTTGGCAATGACTAATCACAAATCACAGGGAGGTACTTATTATGCTATTGCTTATGAATTCTATCGCACACATCCAAGAGAATTAGTATACGTAGCTGTAACAAGAGTAAGGAGGATTCCAGGTTTATTTTTGGTTACTCAAGAAAATATTAGCAGCAGGAGGAAATTTTGGATTGGTAGAACAGGAACACCTCTAAATGCTTCAGAAACAGATAAACATCAAAAAAGATCAACAAGTCATCGAGAGGATCTAACGTTAGAATTGAATAGGTTACAAAACAATACACACTACAAACGGTCACCAAAATTTTCTATAATTCATCTCCAACAAGAATGGATTATCGATATTTTCATTCAATTGTCAAAGTGTGCATGCGCATGCAGCTGACCTAAAAAATGATGCTATCGTAAAAAAGTCAAATGTTCTGCTTTTGTCAGAAATTCGCATGAAAAACGAAGCACCACTTGATATTCCGAATTTCAACTTTGTTGTAAGTTATAAAATACCCGAAGTTCCAGCAGCAGGCGTAGCTATTTATCACAATACTCAAGATACGTCACACTTCATTACTGCACATATGGACATACATACTAAATTCACTAGAAGCGTTGGGGTGTTAATGTTTCTGATATAGGCGAAATATGCGTTGCTCGTTGCGATTCCGAGAATGGGCAATACATAGTAATAGATGTCGTTTATATTTCGCCCGGAAAATCTATGAGACCGATACAACAATTTTTATTTGAAAATTTGATGATTTATACAAAAGAAGGTTCTGAAATACTCGATAAAAGATTTGGTGAAAAACATGATAATGTACGATGATTTTAAATGGAGACTTCAATATTAACTTTGCAGATGATAAAAATCTACCATTAATTGAATTTTTTAATGAAACACCTAATTTAAATATGTCCAATGATCGAAAACTCAGTACTGCAAAATATAAAACGACGAACGATGCGGTTTTTACGCGATACTAAGATAAATTTAAATCAAACATTTTCCTTTCTTACCTTAGTTACCATAAGCCTATTGTATCTTTTTAAGAACAAAATGAAATAATTGAAAGTTCAAAAAGTCTAAGTATATTGTTGAAATTAATGATGACAATGATGCAAATAATTAAAATAATGTTAAAAATCAAGTACATTGAAATTTAAGTAAATACAAATACTATCCATAAATAATATGATTGTATGTTAATTGTTATTTCAATTGAATTGTATTTATATTTTTTCATGATCTTGTACAACTCGTAATATATTTGAATAATAAATACCATATTCACATACGTGTAATTGTTGCTCGGAAGGTCAATAGATGTGAAAACCAGACTGATGTTGATAATTTTATTTAAAACACTATGAAACTTCAAATTTTAATACTAAAAGTTCTCAGTTTTCACTTCTATCGGCAGTCTCTATAGATGCCAATTTTTTTTCCATTATTGGTCCTTGTGTTTAATAAGAAGGAAATGATTCACAGCACCGGAAGAAGGATGACTTTTTTTTTAAATATCTTTTTTTTTTCTTCTAAAAAAACCAAGAAAGTAACTCCAAAGTATACTAAAATTTAATCCAAGAGTTAAACCAGGAATCTATAAAACATTCTGTGAGAAATATATAAAGGTTTATTGATTAAGAAGGGGAAAAAAGGCAGGAATTATTTCGAGAAGAGATGGGGAAAAAAACCGTGTGACCACAAAAGAGTACCAATGTAATCCTACCAAAGGAATTTGATCCCGGATTGTAGAGGCAATTTTAATGCATGATATTAGTTTAGAGTGAATGGAAGGATTTTTAACGACAGATTGGAACCAGGCTATTTTAGCATTTTCAGATGGAGAGACCAAATGGAAATCCTTAGTCAGAGGACATGCAAACACGTAATGGTCCGCGTCCCCCACAGAACCACAAAGACAATTGGGAGTAGTTTTTAATTTGAAGCGATTCAAATAAGAAACAAATGGGCCATGGTGTGTTAAGAATTGGGTAACGTAACTGGAATGGGGATTGATAATCTAGACTGGGTTTGGGAAAGAATGATTTGACTCGTAAGCCAGTATTAAAGTTTGACCCCAACTCTCCTAGTCTTCAAATAATTTATTTTGAAGGATCTTGATGACATAAGAGCGAGAGGCGGGAACACTTACCTCTACACCATTAGTAGTAGAGACTTTAGCAAAATGATCTGCAATATCATTAAAATAATTATTATTATTAGCCTTACCCAGAAAATATTATAAAAGTTGCGGTATATAGAGAGTTTATTCATTATTAGATTAAGATAGGAAGATTTATTGTTAGGGCTTTTAAGGAAAAAAATGGATGATAAACTATCTGAGTAGATATTAATTTTAACAGTTTTAGCAGCCGCCTATAGGATGGAGAAGCCGATTGTGTGCAGATATCTCTGCTTGGAAATCAGTATTGTAGGGTTTTAATTTAAAAGAATAGGTCCCATAAAGGGACCCCCCGATAAAAAATGCACACCACGAACCCGGTTTCAATCTCAATTTTTGATCCGTCAGTGTACACCTTCCACTCATTTTAGGCCCCTGCAATTGATTAAAATTAATAATTCTACTACGAGCTTCCACAGAGTGGAGAGAAGTAAAATTGTCAATGAATGACAAACAATAATATTATTAAATTCAGGGTTCCAAAGTTCCCAGATTTGGTATTTAAGAAAAGCTTTATTAACAGAAAGGTGAATTGGGGGAGCACCAGAAATGATTTGTAAGGCATTTGTGGTTGAGGTCCTAAAACCCTTCGTGTTTTTAAAAGGTTAAGTCTTTGAATAGCATTAAGTTTTTGGATATGACGAGATGTGAGTGAGCCACCCCAAAATCCCGCACCATAGATAATGATGGGTTTAATCGCAGTAAAGTACCACAATTTAAAATTTTTTATGTTTGATTAGGAAAACAAAATTCTATGAAATTGAAAGAGACAATTGAAAAATGCTCTCTTTAAAAAAATTGATATGAGGGAACCTAGAGAGCAGGTTGTCAATAATAAGCCCAAGAATTTTAATAGATTCGACTACTCCCACATAGTAACATTATTGATTTTAAAGATAGGTTTTCTGCGAAACACAGTACCACCACGGGCTGTACACCTGAATGCAACGGAGTAAGTCTTTTCAGGAGAACTAGCAAGTTTAAGATTTTTGAGTTTATTAGAAATTTGGTCAAGAATTTAATTGATTTCAATTTCCTAAGTCCTTCGGGCCTTGCCCCTGGTGACAACAGCAAGGTCATCCGCAAAAGCTTGAATTAAAAAATTTCCGAGTTGAGGACTAAGACTGGATTGAAATTAATGTTCCACAAGGTTGGGGCAAGAACGAAACCCTGAAGACCGCCTTGATTGATTGAATATTTAATCGAAAAATTAGGATTAAATAAACAAAAATCCGATTAACCAAATAGGAATAAATAAATATTTGAATATAAAGCGGGTAATTGTAGTTGTAAAAAAATCTGAAATAAGATCGGCCAACTTATATTGTCAAACACACTTTTAATGTCAATAAGAACTAAAGATGTGTGACCAGAAACCCTGTTATTTTTTATATTAGTAATTAAGTTGTTAATGGCATCATCGCAGCTGCCGTTCTCCCTAAAGCCAAATTGATTTTTGTGAATAATGTTATGATTAGTTAACCAAGTGTGATTAGCAAAAACACGTTCAATAATTTTTCCGAGGGTAGGTAACAAACAAATCGGCCGATACGATTCGAAAGAGAATGGATCCTTACCAGGTTTTAAAAGAAGCTTTAATTTAGAATTTTTAAGATATTAAGTAAATAAGAAAACTTAATACAAAGGCTGATAGTTTTTATAACTTGCGGATAGTTAGAATGAATTATTTTTCAAATATTATAATCTATATGATCAAGCCCAGGGGCCTTGCTGGTCTATAAATTCCGAAAACCTATCCCCACCTCCTCAGGGATAATATCTTCGGGTGAAAAATAATTATTAAAGTCAATGGCAAAAGGGTGAGAGGAGGGGAAATGAGTACATAAAAGTTTTTCTATTTTCTGTTTTGGGGTTGCACAAGGCGAGTCTGGTAAAGAAATCTCTAAGCATTGAAATTAATATCCTTACCAAAAGTGACTTTAAAATTTAAACCATACCTTTCAGTATTTAACTGGCAGTAATTCTCCTAGGCGTCTCGTTTGGTTTGAATAATCAGTTTTTTATAGTAAAATTTTTGCTTTTTATATACAATTTTAGAACCCTCCATCTCACTGATACAGAAATTATTTCTAACTAAATACTGCAATTTTCTTTGAAAGGCTTTAGTTTTATTCCTATTGATTTTTAAGTTAGAATTCCATCAGGTAAAGGTCCGAGCAGGAAGGACCGCCGCTTACGAATTTTTTTTAAAAGCAGACGACCTCACGTGATGAATAAAAACAGCTATAAATCCCTCCAGCTGATCAGTATTAGAGATAGTATCTGCTATATTGTTCATTTCGTCATAATGAACTTTAAAACGGTTAAGGAACTTTTGGGACCCATATTTGGTTTTAACATAAAAGTCTGAACCTGGTAGATCGCCACAGAGCCGCACACCAATAAACCGGTGGTCACTAAGAGATTTGTGGTCCAGAATCTCCCAATAATTTGTTAAATAGTAGATGTTGTTAGAGATAAGGGTGACATCAATATTCTCTGCACCGGAATGAGCCTCAAAGGTGGGGACCAAGTCCGGTATATTGCAAATATGGAGATTGTTCTGTAAGATAAAATCAATTAATAAGTCTCCACGAGCAACAGTATGATTGTAACCGCAGATTGGGGATCTCGCATTGAAATCCCCGATCAAAAGACAATTTTGTTCAATACAATTGTAAATGGAAAGTTCATCAATTAAACCAATGAAATCATTACGAGGGGGAAAGTAAATATTGATAAGAAGAATGAAAGAGTTTTTAAAATTGAAAGACACAGCAATGATAGATTTAGTTTTATTAATGAAATCTGGGGAAATTACCCTATTAAAGCAGATAGTGAGACACCTATTATCTAGAGAGAAGAATTGAGTGGACTTTTTTTGTGTGGAGAGTTCAGACACTTATTAAAGTTAATATAAGGGTCTTGAATCAACAAAATATCTGAGCCAATGTCCACTGCAACCACGAAGGCCTGAAGGTGCGCTGCTCGCGAAAGATTTACATTTTATTGCAAAATATTAATAAAATGATCAGCCATAACCTAAGCTGAGATTTATCACGAATTTTTGGGGAAAGAAGTTAAATGAATGCAAGGGGCCTGGCAGCAATATAAATAGTGGTGCGCTCAGTTTCAGGTAGCCAAATGGGGTTTGGAAAAAGACCAGTGAAGGCAGTCCACTTTTTGTATTAAAAGGGAGAATCATTTTTCGTTAGCAGCGGGGTCAGCCACCCAATACCAATAATAGTTGATATGGGCTTGAAACAGGTCATTAATTGGAATTTCGTTTCGTACCCCTCTCTCTCAACAATATAGCACCGGTTCAAACAAGTAAATACGATATACATACTAGGAAAAAAGATAAATAAGCAAATATACCCACAGAGAATCAAAGCACACAAAAATGAACGTAAAAAAGAAGAGGGGAAAAGATATTTCCCAAAATCTGCCTTGCAAGAAATTTTGAATAAGAAAAATATAGAAAACAAATAAAAAGAAAAACAAAGGCAAATCATGTAAATATGATACAACGCATAAAAGCATAATTTGATTAAATACAAATTAAGAGGTATCGGAACGCTCTATACTGATAATGTTAAAAAGGGCTTTTTCAATGTACCATTTCTAAAAACCTGTTGGAAATACAATCCCCAAATTTTTTTTGCACGTCAAGCATGCATCGAATATTATACTGAAATGAGCGTTTTTTGAAATTTTTATTAGTTTTTCTTTAAAATTTTTTTATTTGATGTACAGTGAGAAAACAGTGTTTTTCGACAGAAAAAAAATTATAAAAAAAATGTATACAAAATTTTGCTAAAAGCTCATTTCAGTATATACTAGAATATATAAAGAATGTATCATTTCAGTTTTGTTGACATCAGATATTTACTTTCTGAGAAAAGGTACATCGAACCTTCAAAAGTGACATTTTGAGAAAAACACATTTTTATAAATAAAGTTACCTTATCAAAACATTCCAGCTCCATATTCCAAATTTTCAGCATTTTTTAAGTTTTCATCTTCTTGTTTCATTCTTTTAAGTCTTTTTACTTTTCTAGTCTCCTTAGTTTTCTGTAAATTGGCTTATCTTACCCTCGTACTGCTCTCTTTGTCGAGATGTTCCATGCAGCATGTCGCATAATATCCTCGCTCTATGTTAAGTTTTTTAAAAATATCCAGCTTTGTTGCATTCTCTTTATTAAAGGATGCAGTAGCATCATATGTACCAAAGGAAAGTGTTTCTATGTGCACAAATGTCTTTTTGGGGACACGAGACCAAATAACATTATTAATGCTTTCATTCGGATTCTGCGTGTTTCCGTGCAAGCACTTTTTCAATAATTCTGGATCCGAAAGGTCCCTAAAAATAGGCCTAATGGCTTCAACAACAGCAACTGGAAGTTTATGTTTGTGGAGATAAAGTTTATTTTCCAATTTAGCCTTCTTACACTTACACCATGTGTCAAGACCTGATGGACAAAATCCATGCTGTGGATTTTTATCCGTAGATATTTTCTGAAGAAATATTGCCCATATAGCTTGTTTCATACACTTTACATTTGATAAATTTCTTCGAATGGCAAGACCATAATATGTTTGCAATTGATCAATAGTTGTTTCTGTTAATCTATTTTTGTCACATAATGCTTTGCCATCTGATAATTTTTGCCCCCTCATTTTTGCTTTGAAACGTAGGAGGCGAGATCCCATCCGTTTCATAATATGCCCTAAAGAAATTTTAAAAAATGACGTCAAACTTCAAGCTGACCCAAGAGGAAGTGCAATATTTACCTTTTTTCTGTCCATTTAAGTCGGTGACTCGCGTTTAGACGATTCTTTAAAAACAAAATTTTAGCACTTCTAATTAAGCTAGAGATAAAAATGAGGTATTTTTGGAAAGGTAATGAGCTGAAAAATTTAAAAATGCAATAACCTGAAATTCATCTTTTAAAAAAATTTTACTTTTCCAACTCCCTTAAATGTAAAAAAGAGGTGAATAAAAAAAAATTCAAAAACATGTATTTAAACAGAATATATCAGTATAAAAATGTACATAAACTTTAGAATGTAATTAAACAATAAAAACTAAAACACAAAGTTACACACAAATTATACAAAAATGAAGAGAATAAAAATAAACCAATAGCAGAAATTGATTGCTAACATATGAATTATGCTAAAAATGAAAGGAAGGGTAAAAAATAGAAAAGAAAGTAAGATAGATGGTAAAAGGTAAAAAAATCAAAGAAAGCAAAAAAGGAAAAAAATAATATTTATTAGATGCCAAAGTCAGTGAAGGCTTCAGTACGTTTTTTCTGTTGCACAAAAAGAACTCTTGAACTATTTTATTTGGAAGCCAACCAACCTCCCTCTACCTTTCTTCCCCTAGACCCTGTTACTGAATTAGAGAGTAAAATTTCTTCATTACAAGGAAGGCTTGAAGAATCCCAAAGGTGCTTCGATCTTATGGTCGGTGGGCTTCGAGACAAGAGTGAAGTAATTTCGAGCGCTATCAACGAATGTTCTTCCTCTATACAAGAAAATAAAGATATCCTGGGGAAATGTTATAGTAACCTCGACTCATGCTGCTCGACCTTGAATAAGCATTCTTGCTTTTCAGGGGTCTACCTCCTCTTTCTTTCGCCCAAATTGCTGCCGCTCCTCCAAGGAATATCGCCCAACCTGAGGTTCCTCGTCCTGCTCCTTCCCGGACCATTCTCATCCACTCCAGGCTCACTGATGACTCTTCCGAAGATATCAGAAAGAAGGTTACCGCCTGTCTGATCAACAAAATCTTCTCTGTTCCCATTATAAAGAAAAGTTCGACTCGGATCAAAGGAGCCTCCATTCTACTATCAAAGAAAATAGACTCTCTTAAATAATAGCAATAGACTCTTTTAAAAATTTTGATATTAACAGATCTCACGCCTGAAAAAGCATCAGGTAATAGTCCTTAACGTTGATAAAACGTATACTAGAGAATCCCTCTTCAATGCTCTTATCTTAAAGAATGACTTGTTAAATGAAAATAATTTTAAAATAGACTTCTATATTACCACCTCCCGCTTAAATCACGGGCTTCTTTCAGTTGACCCAAAAATCTTTCGTTCGCCTTTTCATTCTGGCTCTCTCTTCCTGAACTGTTAAAGAGTTAAGATTGATTCTTTCACTTGTGTCCGACATTGCACTATCTTTGGCTTCTTTGGTCATAAAAAAAACTTCTGCTCTTCCCCTAAAACTTGTTTTAACGGTGACATTTCTGACTCCCACGATGATAATAATTGTTCTCCTAAACGCGTTAATTGTATTAATTACAACAAAACAATTAACACTAATTATCATCCCTAACATAACTGCAGAGATCACATTCTGGTCCAAAATTCTATCTCAATTCTCAGGTATGATATTTTGAACTTTCCATCGAAATATTCCGCTGTTAGTATTTTGATATTCTCGAGACCTAATATCTCCAGGAATATCTCGCAATGAACTTTGTACTTTAAGTAGCTTTTGAGATGCATTTTTAGAGTAAACGATTTTTTTCCTTTCACGAAGATTATTTAGAAACGTTTCTCTCTCTCTCTCGGATAAAGGCTTGTTAAGTGTTTTTTTAACCATACGATGTGCAAATTCTCTTTATTGCTACAGTTCTTCAAATCAAAATAAATACCTGTGTATTTATTGACTTGGATGATACAGAAAAATCAAACTAAAAATTCACATTTTTAAAAATATTTTTTTCTCGTAAATCTATTCTAATAAAGTAAGGGGTTTGTGTTTTTTAGCGATATAGCTCAGAAAGAAAAACACTGAATAATTCCAAATAAAGGTCAAGATAGAATGAGTTTTTTAAAAAAAAATAGATGTAGGCTTTTTACAACTCAAATTTTAAACAACTTTCCAACTGACTAGCGTTATCGCATGATATGATGTAACCAGAGGTCGGCAACCTGACACACATGTCACATGTGGCAAGCGATGCAATTTCAGTGGCATTCTGCACTACTCTACAAATTTTTAGTTTTTGAGTGGATGGATATTAATAAATTTATAATGCACTTTTTATTTGACAAACATCTTCAGAATTAGAGATATTTACAGAAATACGAAAAAGTCTGGAAGATATCAGTAGGTATAAAATGCCGGTTTTCTTGAGGCAGGAGGAGCGTAGAGCCTTCATAAACAACATAGATGCCGGTTCTGAGACGACATGGTGAAGCAATAGACTCCTATGGTTTTGCTAGGGAGGACGGAGAGATAAGGAAAGGATAATAACGGTCTTGTAGAGTAAGAAGAGGTAAACACATCCTTATCTTAAAAACGTTCTGCACATGTGTTGTATTCTAGTAAATTTGAAAATTCATGGATTAACTAAATATACTCGTAATAATTACTTTGCAGGGGAATATACACGAGACAGTAACAGCCTCCGCGGACACGTGTGATCGTTTTTGTCTAGTGGCCGTGTTACTTGACTTCGGATCCATAGGTCACGGATTTTGTCCTCCGGATGAACCCTACTTCATTTGTGATCTTCATTGAGAAAATGTTGAACTTTCAATTAATAACCACTCAAGAGCCAAAACATTATGACCACCTATCAATAACGAGTTGGCCCACCTTTGGCACTCAACACAGCTTCAACCCGCCTTGGCATGAATGCCACAAGTTCTTGGTAGATGGCCGGAGACAGATTATACCAGATGTTTAAGCAACGGTCACGCTTATCCGAGATATTGCGAATTTGTGGTATTTGAACTCTGAGCTGCCGTTCCATGACATCCCAAATGTGTTGTATAGAATTGAGATCCGGTGAGTTAGGCGGTCAGGACATTAACTGGCATTCAGCATCATGTTCCTGGAACCACTCCAACACAATTTTAGCCTTGTGACACTGGGCGTTGTCCTGTTGGAACATTCCATTTCCAGATGGAAAAACAGAGGCCATGTAAGGGTGCAACTGGTCCGCAATGATGTTCAGATACCCTGTAGCATTCATGGTCTACTTTACCACGACCACGGGTCTCAGAGACGCCCAAGAGAACGTCCCACAAAGCATAATACCGCCATCACCAGCATGTGTATGATCTACTGAATATTGAGGGAGCAACTGTTCGCCTGGAAGACGGCGTATCCTGACATGGCCATCAGCGTGATGAATGACAAATCAGGATTCATCTGACCAGGCAACTCTCTCCCACCGATCCATGTACCAGTCGCGATGCTCCCGGCCCCAGCGCAGGCGAAGTTGGCTAGGACGCTTGGTCAACAAAGGCACACGAGTGGGATGTTTGCTGTGTAGCCCCAGATCCATCAGTGTCCGCTGAACAGTGTGCTTCGATAGTATTTTACTTGGCCCTGCATTGTATTGGGCTATCAGCTGAGCCACTGTCTGTCTCCGGTATTGCTTCACCATGCGAGACAGTCTCCGACGACCTTTTTCTTTGATAGCGTGTGGATGTCCAACACCATGCCGTCTACTGCTGGTTTCCCCCTCATTCATCCCCTTTGCATATGTACTAACAACTGTAGATCGTGAACAACCCACGAGTCGTGCAGTTTCGGAAATACTTGTGTTCCTAGCCATTACAATCTGTCCTCACTCAAAGTCGCTTAGATCCGCAGCCTTTCCCATCACACACAGAAGTAATTGAAAGAATGATTCTTCAGACTCTCCAGCAGCAGTTAAATAACAGTTCAACCTGATCAAGTGCCTTCCACGTCGTCCAGGCGAATTCATTGCAAAATGTTGGGGTGGTCATAATGTTTTGGATCTTGAGTGTATTTTTTAAGCAAAAACATTCAACCGTTCATGTTTTAATAATATTTTCTAACTCATTTTAATACAAATCATTTTGACTTTTACGAAAAATACTTTTTATTTACGAAGAGAGTAGAAGAATCATTTTAATTCTTCCTCCCATTAGTAAGAATTCTTCTCTACTTATCCATATATATAATCTTACTTTGGGTGGGGGAGGGGACATTGAGAACACTTGTATGTTTTTAATGATAGACGATTAGTATATTTACATGAACTTGATTAAACAAATTAATTGGATGTCATTAAGGCACATTTAATTAATTATATTATTGGAAGCAAATTTTATTCTTGATGAAAGGGACAAACTTTTTGGAGAGACGTAGTTTCTTATTTTCATAATTGAATATATTTTAATCAAATCTTTTTTTTAATAAAGATTTTTCTTTGTTTTAAATCTAAAGTAGTATTCACCTGCAGTGCTATCTATGAAAGATTTGAATTTAAAAGTGCAGAGTATGCTTATTCTTGAGTTTTGAACCTCATAAGTCTTCGTACTTGAATGTTAGACGATTATGTCATAACCATTCAATCACGTAGACCTAAAGATTATTTTTATATTTTGTGAGCAAATTCAAAGTCGAATTAAAATAAAGTTGAGTTCTAAGTCTCCTAGTATGGAAAATATTATTATGTTTGAAAATTCAATGCAATACCATTCAAAGCTAAGAATTTCATTATTTTATATGGCAATTTAATAATTTTGAAAATAAATGTAAGGATGTGTGTTTTAAGGCGACTCGGTACCCTTTGAAAATATTTTTTTATTTATGCATTTAAAAATTATATTTTAGCATTTCATATAATGTTTATATTCAATAAAACATTATGAGGTGTAATTTTGTACATATTATTTACATAATTTTAAAAATTTAAATTTAAAAAAAAAGGAAAATTTTTGAAATCCTACTCCTTTTGTATTTATTAATATTTTGACATTAAATTTTTTTGTAACATTCTTAAGGATGTTTTAAACAACTTTAGGGATCAATTTTATAATAACTTAATTGGCTGTGGAGAAAAAAATAAAATGTTAATACATATGCTGAAATTAAACGAAAAACTCAATATCTCCTACATTTCAATTTTTTTAAAAAATCTATTCAGTTTATAGCAAAACGGATCCCTAATTTTGTTACATGCATGATTTATAACACACAGAGTAAAAATGAAAGTGATGGGATAATAATTGTGGAATGAGTAGCATTTCGAATAAACTAATGTATAGAAAAAACACAAGCTGAGAAAAACCATTTTAAAGTTTATACTTCTTAAAAAATTATTATTATAATCTTAAATAAATTTAAATTACCATTTTAAAACATTAGCTATACATTTTTCTTCAAAATAATTGCTTTCCATATTAATTGAACACATATTTTCTGTAAATGAAACATTTTTACACAGTTGTAATGGCACATAAATATCAAGAAAACTCGAAGAAAACGTCAAAAAAAAGTTTTTCTGTTGTAACACAAGTTTTAAAATCTTTTGCTTCACATAATATTTAAATATGATGAAAAGAACTGAAATTATAAAATTATTAATATAAAATGCCTAAATTAAAAATATTTACATGCACGCATTTTACAAAAAAAATACATTATTAAAATGCCTCAGAAATATCCTACTTTATATGCAACACCTTCCTTTTTTTAAATTAATATTTCTCTTTTTAAAAGAGATTTTTTTATCAATTTGCGTGCATGCTGGTATTTGGTGTTTTTCCGTCTGATTCTGAATAATGTTTTACGGGATTCGAGCATCACACCAAGATCATGCGAACATTACCCCAAAGGTATATGTAATGCTTTTTGGGTCTCTCTCACAGTGCGTAGAGTCCCTTTGTTAAATTCACAAATTGCTTCCATTACGGCATGTGTAACTCTGTCTTTGGACACAAATATCTCCTTTAGACACTTTGACCAAATCATGTTGTTCAAGCTTTCATTAGCGTTTTGGGTTCCTCAATTAATGCACCTTTCCAAAAGTTCATTTGAAGCAAGCCGTTGATAAACAGAAAGGATATGTGGCAAAAAACTTTCATTAATTGGAGTCCCAATATGTTGTTTATGCAGACCTGGATTTTGTCCTTTTGCTTTTGCGGACTGGTAAAAACACCATGAGTCTGCACCGATTGGACATTTCGAATGCTGAGGCTTTTGGTCTGTCGAAATGCTGTGATATAAAGTAGCATATATTGCTTTTTTCATGGCGGGAACATTGCCTTTGTTTCTTAGTATTGCTTTTTGGTAGTACAAAGTTAATTTTTTAATTGTTGACTCTTTTAATGTGCCGTGGCCTTTTCCTCCTAATGAAATTCCACGGGCTCTCGATTCATTGATAGCATTTCGTAGACCAGTGCCCAACCTTTTGCTGAAATGATTAATGCACTCCTCTTTTTTTTATCTCAGTCTTATCCCCATACACATTTTTTTCTGATAAATAGTTGAAGGTTTTACAATCCCCATCAGACAATAAGGCGCAATAACGAAATCCCAACGCTTGTGATCTTTCCCAGAGGATCAATGCAGCCTCCATTTCTATCGAAGTTGATGACCCGGAATGATTAACATCACAATCCTTCCTGTGTCCTTCAAACCAAATGTCATATTCTGCACTTGACTCTCCAAGTTCCCTTTTTGCTACAGAACAATTGCGACATACCTTGCAAATGACTTCAAAATCAATTACATAGCCTGTAAGTATATCAATAACACAAGCTATGCCAATCAAAGATGTATGTTCTAGCGTCAACCAGCTACCATCAAATGAAACACTTATATCCACAACGAAAACATCAGTTGGTGCTTCGTAAGCATTTCTCACTTCACTGTGTACATCTCTCAGCAAATTCTCTGCAGCAATACCATAGGATTTGTGAAGACGTTTAGTATAGTTGCTATAAGTTCTCGAGGAAAAAGGAGATATATTTACTGCCATGCAAAATTTTTCAATTGCAGAGTAACCTTTTCCAATATTAGAGAATGCTTGTGTGACACGTAAATTAATATCAGGAATGGTATTACCCTGCCTTTCATTAGATGTTTCTACAGCACAAACTTTTTCAGCACAAGAATTGCAAGTTAAATTTAACATGTGGGAAAATCCTACCTTGTTTCCAAGAACAAGCTTTAGAGTTTGCTTGTCACAGTCAGGGCATTTTAGTTTCATAAACATTTTGCTGATTTGCTCAAAACACACAATTATGAAATTGGAAATTTCATAATGTTCAGTTTTTTCAGGATAAGATAACTGCTCAATTCTAATGTTAGGAACTAATTAGCTTTCTTCTGTGACACATGTATTCACAGCATCACTACACCAACTTTTGCTGTTCATTTGAGCAGAATGATTTCTACGTTTAACTCGTGACATTTTTAAGAGAAATCTTCAAGAGATAATAATAGGAGAGATAATAATAGGAAAGATAATAATAGGAAAGATAGTATTGAAATCTCAGAATTTTCAGCAACAGTCTTTAAAAGACAGCAATCAGTAAAAGTCTTAAAAAAGACTGTTTTTTTTTTCAATGTAAAACGTAAATAAAACTAGCACGATAACAGCAAAACAAACGAAAGAAGCACCAAAACAACAACAAATAGCTTGTAATAAAAGTTGTAGTCACTAAAAAGTACGATAAAGCATTGCAGTTATGGTTAAAACAAAGTAAAATTTATTTTTGAAAAGTAGTTGATAAAAATTAGTTTAAAATCACTGACACCTCTAAAAAGGGGGCGTGGTTGAATTTTTAAATTTGTTTGTTTACATTTTTCAAATGAAATTTTTTCCGACTTCTAACTTTCAGGCATACAAAAGTGAAATGCCAATCGAAAGGTAATCGTTCAAAGAATATAACTAAATAAAAATAAAAAAAACGATAAATAAGTCATTTTTGCGGTACCAAGTCCTCTTAATCTAACAAAGTCCTGTTTAGAATGAATCAGAAGTCTGATAAAGTATTACTCAGTAAGAGGGAATGGAGTTGTGTTTTTATACGTCAATAGCTTAATTTTCAAGATATATGTATAAGAAGGCCTATCTCAATTTTTTAAAGCTTCATGTTTGTAACCCCTTAACGATCAGATAATTTTGAAGAAAATGGTCCTAAAAGTGCGTATTCTTTTATTCAAGAAAACTATGTAAAACTGAGAACATGCTCCATATATGTATTCATTTTTAATTTTTGGATTAATTTTTAGCTTGAATTACGAAGTTTAATTTCTTAAGTAAAGCAAACATTTAGGGTTATAATAACCGAATGTTGGTTTTCCAACAAAGAAAATTTTTTAAAAACATGTGTTTTAAACATTAAATGGAAATTTTATTACATTTATGCAGAAAAAAAAATAAACATTTTAATTCTTTCTTGAGAGATAAATTTCAGAGCATGAGATGCAAAGGCCAACATCACAGTCCATACAGTAGTACCAAGTTTCTTTTCTGCATCTCTCTCTTATTGTTTTAATCTCTTTTGGAACAACAAACTCTTGATGGTTTCCACTTCTTATCAGGTGGAGGTAAATGTCTAATAAAATGTCTTTCAATTAAACGGTTGGAGTTATTCTCCAAGCTTGGGCAGCCTCTTCTTGTAGTCGTTTCTAATTTAGAATACTTTTCTATAAGTGCATCTACTAAAGATAAAAGGAACATCAAATATGATTTTTTGCCTCCTTGTTTTTGTAAGTAAGGTACTAGTTCCAAATAGTTTGGTCTAACTAATGAAAAATATTTTTTTATAATACTTCTTACCTCGTTTTCGAGCAATAGAGTAATCTTCAATATATTGGTCTACAATGTTTACTGCTTCCATATTTTTATTTCAGTCAGTGAAAAAATGTACTTAAAGTAGAATCCAATTCAATTCATAGCTTTAACTCCTAATGTATAGAATATTAATTTTTGTTTTTTTATCAGAGAATGTAACCCACACGTCTTCATGAAGAGCGTAACTAAGTACTTGACTATGATTACAAAACCGTATTGCTAATATATATGTTTGATTGTGCTGACATCTAGTTAAAAAAAATAAATAATTTTCACTAAACACGTTGCAAATAATCTGGTACTGCCATCTGGTGTATAGATTAAGAAATAAAAAAAAATTCCAGACTTAAGAAATAGTTTGTTTCAAGCTTTTTTTGGCGAGTTACTTTTCAACACTCCAAACCGGAAATATCACGGCACGAGGAATAAAGAAGGAAATTTCACCCCGTGAATTTGACGAGAGCGAGAAGCGAAGAGGTAATTAAATGGGTATGATTTCTGTTATAAATACTGCTAAAAGTATATCCACTGACTCTGGTATTCATTGCTTGTTTCAAATAAAATAACTTTTATGTATATTGATATGTTATTATTAACCAATCTTTAGCTTACACGATTATATTTGAAATAATATTTCTTTATTTTTTTCAATTAATGTAATGGTACCAATACTTTAAAAATTTTCTTTAACATTATTCATTCGTGCAATATTATTCAATTAGCACGTCATTCAATAGTTAAGCATAAGTCTCGAAACAGTTTATTAAGAGCCTGAATATTTTCGAGTAGCTTCAGTGGTGTTAAGTCTTTACTTAGAGCTATGGGTGGAAAAGTTCCTGAAAATGTTATTAAAAATTTTTTAAGTGGTAAAGATTCATACACTTTACAACACCTTATTAAAAAGAAATTTTGAAAAAATTGTGTACTTATAAATAGAATGAATCACCCACTTCAGTTTGTTGTTGCACATATGCAATATAACTTGCTAAATTTAATAATAGGTATAGATTTTTACTTACTTGCATCTGTGTTTTTCCTAAATATGCTTAAGCTATTCCATTACATCAGTGCTTCTCAAACTTTCAATGTTCGCGACCCAATTTTCAAACATAATTTTCATCGTGCCCCTCTCCATGCAATAACAATGTATTGAATGCAATAATAATGTACTATGGCACTAAAGTTACAATACGATTTTAATTAAAATCGTACAAATAATTAAGATAAGTATTAAATTTTGAATATAAATTTGTATATGACAAGCTAAGGGAAGTCACTAGTTTTTCTAAACTTGTGTTCTTAACTTAGTACTGGTAATTTAATTACCACAAATGCATTGGGCAGTACTGATACATTTATAAGTGTTTTTTTTTTATCGTAAATGGATCAGAATGCAATTTGATTTGCTCCTTTTCAGTAAACTAAACTTTTAAAATGGTCTTTTATTTTCGATTTTTCGATATGCTCGCGCCTCCATGTAGAGTTATCAAGCCTCCCTAGGGAGCGCACGCCACAGTTTGAGAAAAGATGATACATGATAGTGAAAGCAATAGTATCGGCTTTTAAGCAAATATTTTCTGAACATATCCCTCATAAACATCAAATTGATGCTGGTGAAGAATTTACAAATTAACTCGCCGGCTGGTTAGGTTTGGTTTGGAGCTGACTGTGTACAATTAAGGTTGTGAGTTCGACCACGGACCAAGTCGGAGGACTTTCATAATGCAGAAAATGGTCAGCGTTGTATGACCATTCGGCAGGTAAAATACAATTGAGTGCCTGTTTGGCTTGGTTGCTCTCGGCAAAATTAAATTCCTCGAAGTTCACATTGTCAGCCCCTCTGGGGAGGAAATTGGGTGTCAAAATTAATTGCGGAAATTTGTTCCTCCTATAAGGGGCCGCACTAAAGATATATTCACACTTCCAGAAAGGAAGCCAAATGACGATGCTTAAGTCTAAGTGCTTGAATATAATTTACAATTTTGGTGACTATTTTAAAACATATCTAATATTTAAAAATTTGAAGCACAGTACTTGATTGTAAATAATACGAAGAGGGGATGGGAATTTATAAATAACTGAAACCAAACTGTTTCACACGCATTCTTTGTATTTAGGAGTTGTGCTTTTATGTGGTGTTAGTTAGGGGTCTCCCGCGACTGTCACTGAAGTGTCTTCAGTCTGACAAGGGGAGGGCACGATTAAGACAATTCATTCCGGGATGAGACTTAGTGTAATAGTAGTACACAACACTCAATGTATTAGCGCGAAATGGCCAGTAAATTCGGAGAAAATAGCCTTCGAAATTCATACTTAGCTTATATGCAAATAAATTTTCATTAGCGTTAGAGATGCAGTGGCATAGATGATAGCGTTACTGCTTACTACGCGGACGGCTAAAGTTCGTGTCATGCGATCAGGTTTTTTTGTTTTATTTTATCAATTCATTAATTATTTTTACAATTAAATAAATTTATTTAAAAAAGGTTTAATAAGTATTAAAATATTTTAGATAATTATTTTGTATTTTAAAAAGTAAAATAATTACTGTAATTATATACATATTTATATTATATTTTATAAATATAATATTTAATAAATAATATATCTATTATAAAAATTATTATAATAAATATTATATATAATATTATAATAATATAAAATATAATTATTACAATTATTTATAAATATATTTAATGAAAAATATAATAAAAATAATATATATCAAACATTATATATTACTAACTTAATTATTTAAAATTAAAGAAATATTTAACTATTCGCGTTTTAAAAAAAATGATTTAATTCTAAAAATAATTAAATGAATTGAAAAAAAAAACTGATCACGCGACTCGAATCTTGGCCGTCCGCTTAGTAGGCAGGTATGATATCATCCCTGCCACTGCGTCTCTGAAGCTAATGAAAATGTAATATATAAGCTAAGCATGGATTTTGAGGGCTATTTTCTTCGAAGATTGTTCCTTCGGTGCTAATATACTGAGTGTTGAACATCTTAAAGAAGTTCTACTTTTTCACTATGTCTTGTCCCCAAATGAATTTTCTTGGGCGTGATTTCCCCTAGTGCTGTAAACGGATTGATTGTACGTTCATGTTTCAACCCATTGGCGATTTGAGATGGCTGACTACAAAGAACCAAGAGTGTATGTGAAATTTTGCTTAGTGTCCAACGAAACCAAATAGGATGAGTAGGATGTCTAAGGAAAAAGCACCATGCTGTTATTCGTCAAAAACTCTCGGACCATAAAAGTTGTGTGCGCTGGAGCATTGTCGTGGTTAAGCAACCAAGAACCATTTCTCCACATTTCGGATCGATTTTGTCACACACTCTCTCGTAATCTTCGTAACATTTCCAGGTAAAAATGTTGGTTCACTGTTTGTACCGATTGGAACGCACTCTTTGTGGACAATGTCATTCATTTAAAAAAATAAAAATTGTCTTCACAATAGATCGCACTTCACGTACTTTCTTGGGTAGGGGTGAACATTTAGTTTTCCATGGGCTGTATGCTTGCTTTGATTCTGAATCATACGCGTAAAACAGAAACTCATCCCCAGTAACATTGTATTAAGAAAATTTGGATCACCTTGCATTTATTTTACTTTTCAAGTCGCGGGGAACATTCACAGGGTTTTCTCTTTGATCATCTCTGAGTAATCGAGGATCCAGTTTTACAGGCAGCCGTCTCATGTATAAGCCATCAGTTAAAATTCACTGGACCGTGCTCCTGGCACGTTCTTTTATTCAGAAACTTGGTCAATATCAATATATTGCACGTTTGGCTTTGGTATTGTTTTCATCACTGTTTCCTTTTCAAGGATGCTCTGGGCGCGGCATGTCTTCAGTTTACACGTTGCCAGATTTCATGCAGAAAAACCACTCCTACACTTTTTATTCTTCCAAAGAATTATCAATAAACGCTTTCTGCTGAATTCGAATGGTTTTGGCTGCTATTTTTTCAAATAGAAAGCAAAATTTCACACACACTCCTTGATTATTGTGGTTGGCCATTTCACCAAAGGGTTGATTGAAACAGGAATACACACAACAGAGCACAACAAGCAATCCGTTTATCTCAGACGGACGCCAGTTCGCTAACGGTTGCAGGAAACCCCTAACTAGCAGCACTTAACAGCACATCTTGTAATTACAAACAACGCACAAGCAACAGTTCGGTTCCAGGTACTTTTTGGGCCTCATTTAATACATTGAAAGCATTCCAAATTATTATTGCTGTGCTCTTTGCTTACCTCTTTTAATCTTGTAGCAATACTTTTAGTAATAATGGTTATGGTAGGATACTATCCGTTACAAGGAAAACCAAATTTTACAAGAGTAATTTACACCATCAAAACTTCCATAAGTGTATCAAAAATATTAGCTCCAGTAGTTTTATTATGTACAAAAATGATTTCCAAAAGTTCATCGCTTTTTGCATCTCTAAATAAGAACGACTAACTAAGCGATATTTCGAACATCTGTACTTTCATCAATTGTATGCTTCAAAGGCTGATATATAGTTCAATTATATCTATTTCTCAAGTTCTTGACTATTTAATCAGCTGTGCTACTAAAAAAAATTTGGATTTAAATTCCATTTTTAATTTTTTTTTATTTGACCTACACGTAATACTTCATTCGCTTTGTAAAGCATTCACTAAGAAATTCGGGAACTAATTTGATAATAGAGCGCTACGCGCCAAGCAGCGTTTGTTGTCGAATTATGTGGAATCCAAGATGGCAGCTTGCTTGTAACAAATCGCAAGGAAAATAATTTTAAGAAACTGTTTCGAAACATGTTGAAATATGTTTCAAAAAAAGAATATAGGAATGGATTCAAAATAACTTGTATCAATCAAATAATGAATATTAATTTAATATAATAAGAATTTAATAAATATAGTAACAAAAAGAAACATAAAAACATATTCAAAACTGAGAAAGAAATTCATCCGCAATATGAATTTCCAGGAAAATATATGCGAGGGTTATCCAGATATTTAATAACTTTTACCAAAACAAAATCAAATGTACTACATTTATTGAAAAAGAAAAACGATTCTGTTGCAGAATTCCTATGTTATACTCTTTGTCCACCGGTAGTCACTGACTTTTCCAACTTTCCATCTTTTCAACTTAGCTGCGAGAAACTCATACCACCTTTTCCTTCAGCTAAGGTAGCAATGTCTGGGTGATCAATCTTTAGTTTGTAAATGGAGAGAGAAGAAAGGACTTGATGCACCGGCGGCGAAACAGCTTTATATGGAATTAATGAAGTGTATGAGCAAATACGAAACATATTTAAAAGTAGGGAATAATCACGTACAAAAGTATCTGATGCTTTAAAGGATGTTACAGAATTTTTTTCCCAATAAATATTGTGGTTTATATATATTTTGTATAATCAAACAGTCTTTTGCAATATAATCTGTATATTGAATAATATTACTGAAAAAATTATCACTTTTGAAATCTGCATATAAGATGCATAACAAGTATTTCAAACGCATTTTTTCCATTGCAGGAAAAGAAGTAATTAATATTGATATAAGGATATCAATTTCTCGATGCATAGTCATATCGACTGACCTTTTATATTACTCTCAAAGGCAATCACGAACTCGGCAGTCTAGTGGTTAAGTGACCACTAGGTCGTAAACTTGAGTCCGTGACACTCGTGGTCAAAGTGTCTAGGATTAAAATCAGGTGCCACCTAAGACTCATCGTGTGCAGGGAACCAATGCAGGAGAAATCTCTCTGTAGCGGTTCCAGGTCCTCCTGTTTCAGTGGTAGTTAGGAAAGAGGGTGACAGCTCAGCTGTTGTACTCATCACTTGATTGATGTTCAAAATTACGAGGTCCGTCACCAATAGTCACTCGTGTAACTTTATAATGCAACGTTAATAAAACTCTCCCTCAACAGACAATTAATAAGGTTCTCAAAAGCACCAGGTGTTAAGAATTCCCTAGCGAATTTTCGCCAGAGGACATCTGGGTGCTTATGCAAGAAGATACTTTTGTTTTTGTTTATAAAGACTCTTTACTCTGAATGTGGCTCTCCCAGCTTGAAGGTGCCAGGCCTAATAACGCTGGATAAATAAATTGTTAAGTGTATTGTTAATAACGGAACTCCTTTAATGGTTCAATTTAATGTCATGAGTACAAAAAAATATTTCACCAGGTTAATTCAAGGACCCAAAGTGCTCTCATTATTGATGCAGGATTGCATTGGATGCAGGATACATATATATGTATATATAATTAAATTAGATCTAAAATTAAATCCCTAGACCACTTTTAACTTTCATTTTCCGTTACATCTTCAAGTATTAAATTTATTATCCAGTTCGGGAATGAAGAACACATGGCCCTAAACAGAACTTTTATCTGCGACAGTTAATTTTTGTTACCTCGTATGTCATGCTTAACTTTCAAATATACCTCTTCATTAAGAAGTGTACTTGAAAAACATCTGGCCTATAAGTGGTTACAGACTCTAAAACTTGGTGTCCGTTTTTCTCTTAGCAAGCAGGTCTCAAAATGTCTTCGTTAAATAAAAATCGTTTATTCAAAATGCCTTGATGTTACTCGGAAACATGACATATATATATATATATATATATATATATATTCATAGTCCAAATTCCTCTAATATATATAACTTAATTAAAACGTGTCTTTGTTATTACTTTTTTTAATTTCAAATTAAATCTGAAATTTATAACACATTTTTGAGCTTTCCGCTTAATTGTACGGAAATAATCTAATCTAAGCCTGGTTATGCAATCATTATAACTTGTTTGAAAATAATGATCGTCTTGATTCACATACTGATGTTTATGTGTGTTTGTTTCGAGTGCTGGTTACAGTTGTGATTGTTATGTTACTTCATTTGTTTTCGAGTTGTCATTGTAGAAAAGTTTTTTGGTAGATCTTGTTTGTTAAATAATTTAATATCGATGTTAAGTTTGTTTATTAGTTGTGGGATTTTACATTTTTTTTTTAGTAAATCGTGTTGGTCAGATGATTTAATAGTGATGTTAGTAGTGAGTTTTTTTCTAGTCGTCGGCTTAGACATTTTTTTTTGGTAGATCGTATTTGGTTTGATGATTGAACAGCGATGTGAGTTAAATTTTTTTTCGCGTTGTCGGTTTAAAATTTTTTTGGAAGCTGGTATTGGTTGTTTGATTAATTATAGCTCTGTCAGTTTATTTCCATTTCGGATGTTTGTGTAAAAACTTTATTTGTTAGTACACAGTGTCCGTTAAATATTTTGAATAGCGAGGTGAACTAAATTGGTTTCCGGTTGTCTGTGTAAATATTTTTGAGTATCTATTACAGGCTATGCATTCGATGAATTGTATGAACCTATTGTTTTTGGATTTGTTGTAACTTTATCCAGGCAAAGTGCAGCTTACTGGTGCAGATAAATCAAAGTAGTCATATATTCCTAAATCGAGCAACACGAGAACAGCAGCTCAAAATATTATTCATTTTATTTAAGGGCCAAGGGACATAGGAAAAAAATTATTCACTCCACTTGAAGCATTTAAATGCTTATTTACTCCACAAATAATCGAAAAAATTGTTTATCACACTAATGCTGAAATTAGAAGAAAAAAAAGATCGGTATGCCGAACAAAACTTTACAGTATCAAAAACTTGTATTGATGAAATTAAAACCTTATTTGGGTTACTTGTTATCTCAGTGGATTTAAAAAATAATCATATAGCCACAAACGAATTTTTTGATGCAACCTTATGTGATCAGTGGTACAAAGCTGGAATGAGTGAAGTGAGGTTCCGATTTTTTGCTGAATTGTCTACGTTTTGATGCTAAAGATACTAGAATTGAAAGGGAAAAAAAAGATAAATTTGCTCGAATCAGAGAAATTTGGGAGGACTTCATTTAGAATTGTGTGAATTCTTATAAACCTGGATCATATGTTACTATTGATGAACAGTTATTAGCTTTTCGAGGTAGGTGCCCATTTAGAGTGTATATACCGAACAAGCATGTCAAAAATATACAATAAAAATAGTAATGTGGTTCGATGTAGGAACAAATTATATGGCTAATGCAATAGCTTGTTTGGGTTCGAATACTCAAACCGAAGGGGTTCCTGTATCATCTTACTTTGTTGAAAAGTTAACTAGGAGTATTCAAAGGACCAATCAAAAGATTACAATGGATAATTGGTTAACTTCGATACCTTTAGCTGACAAACCTTTGAAGGTTCCATTGAATTTCACAGTTGTTGGAACTATTCGGAAAAACAAACGAAATGTTCCTCCTGAACTCTTAAAATTGCGATCTCGAAGTGTAGGAACTTCTATGTAATTTTTTTAACCAAACTATAAAACTCTTTTATCGTTTAAAACAAAACAAGATAAATGTATTTTTCTTCTATCGACATTCTATGAAAAACCGAATATAAATGAAGAAAGTGGAAAACCGGAAATAATTGAATCTTACAATGCAACCAAAAGAGCCATAGACGCATTAGATCACATGTGTAACAGCATGCCATGCAGTAGAAAAATACGTCGATGGCCTCATTGCGTATTTTATGGCATGATAAACATCAGTTAAGTGAATGTACAGGTTATGTATGTGTATAATATAACTCGCAAATCTGAAAAAGCATTATCTAGAAGAAAGTTTGCGATAAAACTGAGTGAAGATCTCCTTGTGCCATGGATGGGGAAACGTCTAAATGTATGAACTTTGCCCCGATCAACAAGGACAATTATCTGTGAACATTTAAACCTGGAGCTGAACAATGAATCACCTGATAAATCGGAAACAATAAAAAGAAACATATGTGCTTTTTGCCGATATAAGTTACGTAAAATGACACGCAAATTTTATTTATTATGTCCTAGAGCATCATGCTGATATGCGTAAAGACTGTTTCGAAAAATGAAATCATCTGCAGGTAGTATAATTTTAATGTTGTTAACTTTTAAATTATGCTTTAAGTATGCTAAAACTCATGTCGTCTGGGAGACGAATGGGTACCATTTCCATTTCAAAGGGTAGTATTCTAGGGTTAAAGGAATCTCATTTCGTAGCCTACCAGCACCACCAATCTGATCAAAGTTCCGAGATCCTCATTTAAGTGGATAACGTAAGTACTAATACTTAAAACTATTTTTTTTTTATTTGGATGTTTATCTTTATTATGAGTTATTTAGTTGAATCAGTAGTTTGAGAAGGGACTGAACCATCAAACTATTTTGAGGAGATTATTTTTAAGCATTCTCGACACTTTTTTTTTTATTCATTAGTTTTCTTAACAAAACTTTCTGTCTCGTGTGAGATCCTTACATTAAAATTTATTTATATTAATGTAACATTAATATAGCAATTCCATAAAAACAAGAAATTGTTTAAACAAATAAAATCTCTAATTCAATAGTTAATATTCTTTACTCATGGAATAGTTATTTCAGTAGCAAATAAATTTTTAAGTATTTATATATATATTAATATTTATCTCTCTTAGCAACAACCGTAGAAAAATAATTGATTCAGCTTCAAATGATTAAAATTCAATCACATATGAGTCAGTAAAGGAACATTAATTTTTAAAGTGAAATGTTTTTGAGATTTTTAATTGTAGTATTTCTTTATGTCTTTAACAATTTTTGCCTTTAGTCCTAAAAAAGATCAATTTCATTAAAAAAATTATAACTTTTAATTTGGGGAAAGATTTTTCTTCCTTGTATATGGTAAAGTTGAAAATAAAAAAAAATAGAAGTGGTAACAGCATCTGCAAAATAAAGATAGTGTGACATATTTGTTTATTATAAACTAAATAAATTCTTTTGTATTCGAAATTGTAATAGTTTTTTTCATCTGATTAGTTATTTATTCATTTGAAATATTTTTTTCTGCAGATTTTGTTGCTAACTAAAAGATTCAAAGATAAGGTAGAAGGTGAGAAATAAATAAAAATATTATTTTTTGTAAAGTTTTAGGATTTAAAAGACACAAGCTTGTGTTTCTCTAAGTAAATCAAATATATTGCTGGCCTTAGAAATCAATATAACTTAATAGAGGAAAGGAGCAAAGGGGAAAAATTGAAACATTGTCTAATTGGGGCTCCGATTTAATAATAAATTAAATCAATTAATCTTTTGTTGATATATATATATATATATATATGTATTATAAATAAATTCACATGAGTGAGTAACGATATCAAATGAAAGGACTACTGAGTTAAAAGAATACAAGGTTATTCTAATTTCAACTTTGTATATACGTTAGCTATACGTATAGCTATAGTTACGAAATATTCATTGGAAAATTTTATCTTTGGATTAAATCGAAATAATATTGTTGACGCAAAAATTTTTTCATAAGGGAACTTACTTCCATTTCGGAATGAGACATTAAACAACCTTCATTATTACTTTACAAAAAAAATTGTAGCTCATTTGTCTCGCTTATTTTAAATTTTGATTCTATTTTCTGAATCATCATATTAAATAAATATAACAGATGTGGTTTTAGATTTTTTTCTTCTTTTTTTTATACATCAAGAAAAGTTTAGTAATAAAATTTAGTAAATTTGGTAATTATATTCTCATATGTAATTGTGTTAATGCTGTTTGAAATATCAAAAAGACATTTTATAAAAATTCTTTCGGAATATTTAAAGTTTCTGAATTAGGTCAGTAATAAGTGAGTTAATTCAATATTTTCTTCTTTTTTGATGTAAAGAGAGACAAATTTAGTGGCATATTATTTTAGTATTTCAAATAAATTTTCAACTAAGATTATATTTAAATGTTATCTAAAATATTTCGAAATGACATTTTTTCGAGGAAGCTGAAAGACAGAATTTTATTTGAGTGATAAAAATAATGTATTTATTATATTATTTTAAATATTGTAGTCTATCCTTTCAGTATTTTAATAGTGTAAACTTTAGTTAATATAAAGATTAATAATTTTTGGAGCTATATTAATAAGATTAATGGAAAGTATTTTTCTGTGGGAGTTGTATAAGTAGAACATTCTTCTTAGATTAAAAGGTATATACATTCTATATTTTGTACGTACTTTGTACAGATGTATATATGGGATTTTTGAAAATATGTTATAAATTTATTTCCCGACTTTAGTACTGAAAAATATACTTTATTAGAATATCCTACTCTATAGTTATCAATTCTAGAGTTTTATTTTTTTTTACAATAGACCAAGAAATTAATGCCTTAGAATGTAAATTTAATTTAATGAGTACCCATAATTGTTTTAAATTTTTTTTACAATATATCTGATTTAAAATATATCCCTAAAAATTTAATAATTGAAAACTGCAAATTTTTAACAAATATTTATATATAAACTGTTATGCTGTCTTTTTCTTTGCAAGACCTGTTCAAGTTTTATAAGCGTATATTTAAGACAATTTCTATATTTTTAATAATATTTTTTTTTTACTTTATGGAGAGGGGTGGCATTTATCATTTTTGTCCGGGGTGGCAAAGCTGCTAGAAGCTCTTCCCACCCTAAATGAAATTTTAGACCCCCGCAGCAGGACATTCTGAAAACAGGAAGCGCAAAGGACGGATGCAAGGTCTTTGTCCACACCGATCCACAGCACCTTCAAAGGTGTAACTTTAATGTACCCGCATTACTACTCATATTTAAGTTTAAATTTTAATTGTGTGTGTGTGTGTGTAAATATTTTATGTAATATAAACATTAGTATTATCTCCATCTCTGGTTTTTATTCGAACTCAAGTAACGGCATCACTAACAATTTGCCTTTCAAACATTTATCGTGATAAATATTTGTTTATTTACTTTCCACGTTATCAATCATCTAACAGAAGCCCATTGCTATTACTATCCAAAATAAGATACATGCAATTAATAATTGGGAGAAATATAAAGGCTGCTCTTAAATCTCAAAAGCCGTTAATGTACATATTACCTAGCTATCTGTGGATCAACAGATATGTTTCATAAAAGTGCGGAATCAAGGGATAACAATAAAATCAGTTAATCTTCACATTAGCGTTCCCTGTATCGTTATAAGTCAAAGGTCTGTTCCTCTCATTTCTTTCCTGTTAGGAAATTTGATTGAAAATGACCCTTCCCAGAATAATTTATCCCAAATCTTTAGAAACAGAGTGGCAGAGACAGTAAGTAAAATTAATAAGTCTACTTGAATTAAATTATAATAAATTTTATTACGATGAATAGTAACTTCTGGAAACTAATTGGTATAACTTTATTGTTATAAATTTCAGTCGGTTGGCGATTGATTCTACTAACTTATTTACACTGCTTGCTTGATTGTATTAGCGTTTTTCTTTAGATATTAAAAAATAAACAAAAGGGATTTGATTTAAGTGTACAGAAACCTTACTGTTGTTCCACCATTTTCGCATAATGAATGTCTAGTATGTAATATGTATATTAACGAGTGTCCAGTTGGCTATGAGTAGGTGGTCTAGGTAATTCAGAGATTATAATGGTAATTTGAGAAATGGAACAATTTTCCACCCTTTAATGGATCACCCTTGTTAATGTGTAGATTTACTAATTCCTGTACTTAAGTGGTAACATAGATATAAAGCTCTGATTTTTCACGCAATTTTATAAGACTTTGGTGCGATTGATACTTGGTTAGTAAAATATTAATCACAATTTAAAAACAACAAATCATGTGTAATTAATAGTCAAATGAAATATGTACCTTACACTTTCGCATACCTCAAAATTTGGGCATTTATATTTGTTTTGCAAACGCATTTCCCCTCTTTTTTACTAATAAAAATGTTTTATTACTGCTGGAAAAAATAACTTTAAATTTATTTGCATTTAATACATTTATTCTTAGGAACACGTAGATAAATCTATAGTTTGTTAATTTCTCATTTACAAGTAACGTAAGAGATAAGGTAATGAGATGGACCTCGTAATTTAAAGACGATCAAGTAACGAGGATGATAGCCAAGCTGAAGCCCTCACTTATTTTCATACCACCGCAACGTAAAGATTTTGATTAAATGTGTATCAACTCTGATACACTAATCCCTTTTCGGGACTATTTTCCCATAAAAACCAGTGGGAATGACAATGTGACACTATTCAACAAGTTCCAACATTTATAGACTTAGAATATTCACAATTTATTATTCTAATAATCTCATTTACTTACCACATTAAATCATTTATCCTGATTTTCAGCATACATAGGAACCATAGATCAAAGGAAAATAAAATTTTAGGTTTAAAAAAATGCTTTTTAATAAAAGTTGAACTTAATCTTACGGTACATTCAGTTTTATGAATTCTAATGAAACAAAATAAAATGGATTATGGAAGGAATAAAAACATGATAATTATATATCAAATCTTTTATTCCTTTATGGAAGATATTTAAGAAAAATTTAATAGTGTTATACTTTTTTCTCGCATGCTCTAAAATAGAAAAGTAATTATAAATTGAGTAACAATGCAGATTCCAAAAAAGCATAGCTGATTTATGAGGACATATTTATTGGAATACAGATGTAATGAATTTTTGTAAGAGCTTTTAAACTTAGACATATTTCACATATTTTTCTTCCTGATTAAATAGCTATGCATCAGTCTCGAAGAAAATATTTCATTAAAAAGTGATAAAGAGCTTCAGAGTAATAAACTATTCTAGAATAGTTTACTATCGGTTTGGAAAATCTGAAATTTATCATTATAACAGAGAGATAGGCTCAACATTTTACTTTTTATTTAATTTCATAATATTGGTTATAAGTACCCCCCAATTTATGAAGAATTATTTATTTTTATTTCTAATTTGATTAATTTAATTTTATGTGTGGCAGAATCCTGTATATAATTTAATGAAAAATAAGTTTAAGACATTTGATATTTTTCACAATGAATTTACTGAAAATCAAAATATAAATAAATTTTACTTGAATAAAATCAATTAAATTTGGTTTAGTATTTTACATATGTCTACAATGAAATAAGCGTTTCATTTTTTTCATGCAATGCTTTACATTATCATCACTGTTTTATGCTATTTCTGTTAATGTTGTTGATAAAATCGAAGAAGAAATCTAGGTAGAATGCTGTTTAATTTGTTAGGAAATAATTTCTTTTCTAAGGATAAAACAGATAAATTTCTAATATTTATTTTAATTTATAAGTAATTATTACAATGAAATTTTAAGAAAACTAGTTTCCCTAAGAAAGGGAGAATTTTTGTACTGAGAGGGAATTTCTAAGCCGTGAACATCTTCATTGATTAGTGAGAGATGAACAACTGTTCTGCTTCTTTTGTCTGCCGATATATGGTAGCATCAATCAGTGACAAAAAAAGGGGGAAATTAACATATCTTAAAGTGCCGTCCTGAAAAACATTTTCCTCTGAAACCCACCATCCCTTAAAGGTTAATATTTTTGAAGCGTTATCATAATTACCATGAGAAAATCGAAATCATTCACTACATTATTGGCCAATCTGCCTAATAATGACTCAAAAAATAAAAACTTGCCCATTTTGGCTTACGTTTTATTTCTGTCAATCGAGTTTGTGATTTTATTCCAACCCTCAAAAGAACTCACCAAATTATTTATTGATATTTTATTTTTATAAGTAAAAAGAATTATAACATTGCTGAGAGATAGAGAGAGAGAGAAAGGTAGAAGTTGCAAAAGATACATTAATCGAATTGTTAAATGAATCATTTTGTGCATTCAATGTTATTGTTGATGATAGACTACAATCAATTTCTTATATATAAATATTCTAGTGCTTACAGAACTCAAAATATAGTCATAATACCTTATTTAGCTAATTTCAGTTTTTAGACTCTGCAGAATACAATTTTTAAAAATCTTATTTTTTTTCATAAATATTTATTTAAATTCAGGGTCATTTACATAATTGGCCTCAATGGCCACTTTGCGTTTCTAAAATTACAGAAAATTATACATTCCTTACATGCTACAGTATAATAGAGGAGCTATAGCGCTGCTTAGGTATGTCAGAATAATCGATAACTGTTGAAAACTTAGAAACCAATCTGGAATCTGAAAGAAAAATTGAATACATGAATATAGGTAAAGTTCAGTTTCTGTCTCAGAAAGAAAAAACTAAATATTTGATATTACATCCTAACAGGATTTTTAAAGTTTTTAATTAAAGTAATATATTAGATACATTGCATGAGCAGTATATATTTTTTGTAAGCCAATAAATTTTATTAGTTGTCAAAGACAACCAGTTGTGAAAGTGTCGCACTTATAGTATTCAATTTTAGCTTTATGAACACCCGATCTTATTTCATTATGACAACTTTTCCCTTTAACAAAGACAGGATTTTTTTGGCACTGACTGACAAGATGGCTTGTGAAATTTAAGTCATTTCCAAAAATAACACTTTTCAATTCATGAGATTCAATGTTATTCAATCAAAAAATCTCAGGTCATTCAACTCCATTCCCCAAAGGCCCTATAGGCTTGACATCTAAGGATTTCAGGGCTTACTCCACAGTCTATCTCATGTTCCTCCAATCCTATTTCCTAAAGAGTAATGATCGTTTACCAAACTGTTTCAAGCGTTACCCAGCATTCGATGCTGAAATACGAACAACTGAAAAAAACACGAAACCCAATCCAAAATTAAAAATAAGTTGGTATTTATTAATTCTGTTGAATGGAACTATGATTCAAGATACCCTTACATGATCATGGTTCGATAAAATATAATATTTTCTACACTCAAAAGTCAAAATATTATGACCACCTGTTATACCGGGTTGGCCCACCTTTGGCGCGAAACACAGCTTCAACCCACCTTGGCATGGATACCACAAGTCCTTCGTAGATGGTCGGAAACAGATTGTACCAGATGCTTAAGCAACGGTCACGCAAATCCGAGATATTGCGAATTGGTGGTCTTTAAACTCTGAGCTGTCATCCCATGACATCCCAAATGTGTTCTATCTATTGAGATCCAGTGAGTTAGGCAGCCAGGACATTAACTGGCATTCAGCATCATGTTCCTGGAACCACTCCAACACAATTTTAGCTTTATGACATGGGGCGTTGTCCTGTTGGAACATTCCATTTCCAGATGGAAAAACAGAGGCCATATAAGGGTGCATCTGGTCCGCAATGATGTTCAGATACCCTGTAGCATTCATGGTCTGCTCTACCACGACCACGGGTCTCAGAGACGTGCAAGAGAACGTCCCCAATACCGCCATCACCGGCCTGTGTATGACATACTGTATATTGAGGGAGCAACTGTTCGCCTGGAAGACGGCGTATCCTGACACGGCCATCAGCGGGATGAATGACAAATCATGATTCATCTGACCAGGCTACTCTCTCCCACTGATCCATGGACCAGTCGTGATGTTCCCGGGCCAAGCGCAGGCTAAGTTGGCGATAACGCTTAGTCAGGAAAGTCTCACGAGTGGGACGTTTGCTGCGTAGCCCCATACCCAACAGTGTACGCTGAACAGTGTCCTTCGATACTATTTTACATGGCACTACATTGCATTGGGCAGTTAGCTGAGCCACTGCCGGGCTCCGGTATTGCTTCACCATGCGAGACAGTCTCCGACGACCGTTTTCTTTAATAGCGTGTGGACGTCCAATATCATGTCGTCTACTGCTGGTTTCACCGTCATTCATCCACTTTGCATAAGTACTAACAACTGTAGATCGCTAACAACCCACGAGTCATGCAGTTTCGGAAATACTTGTTCCCGAGCCATTACAATCTTCCCTGTATCGAAGTCTCTTAGATCCTCAGGCTTTCCCATCACACACGTAAGTAGGTGAAAGAATGATTCTTCAGACTCTCCAGCAGCAGTTAAACACCACTTCCACCTAATCACGTGCCTTCCACGTCATCCAGGCGCATTCATTGCAAAATACAGGGGTGGTCATAATGTTTTGGCTCTTGAGTGTATATACATTATATCTAATACATAAAATTCTCGTGTCACAGTGTTTGTAGCCAAACTCCTCTGAAACGACTAGACCAAATCTTATGAAATTTTGTGCGTATATTCAGTAAGTCTGAGAATAAGACGTAAACAATTTTTCATTCCGAAATTGCAATTAGTTGAGAAGATATTAATTAATAACCTTAAAGTGCCTAATTGTTTTACTCCTGGGGGGAGTTTATTTGCCTAAACTTCAGTTCCATTTCAGCCGAGCATAGATCCCACTGTTTCAACAAATTTAAAATAGCCATCCAATTTTTGCTTTTGAAATCAGACAAATATATTTATAGAATCAGAAAGATCATTTATTTCGCCACAATACGGTATAATGGTTTTTTACAAAAAATAATGATATTTTCTATTTTTTACGATTTTTATAAAAAGCATTAAAACTGATGCGTTTTTATGAAAATTATTTCTAAATTGTTGCGTATGAATTTATTTTCGAGTTATGAAAACTATATTCTACACTAGATATCTTCAAGCCTGTTTCTTTTAGAAACAGTCATTTAAAAAATAAAATGCCCAAAACTTTTTTTCTACTATTTTTCGAAAAATTGTCAAAATTTTTAAATCAACATTGAATAAATTTGTTATTTATTAGAATTATTATACGTAACTTTTTTTTTGCGTTTGCAGAATAATATTTTCAAACTTCTGTGCGAAGATTGAAAAAAATTGCTTTAAAATTACGGATTTAAAAATATTTTTTTTTACTTTCGTAAAATACCGTTTTTGCAAGAAACAATTAAAACAGTATTTTTTGTACATTTTTTATATAAAACTACTTTGTTTTTGAAATTAATGTGTGAAGTTGGAAAGCATTAACTTAAAAATTAAGCGCTAAGAAATATATAATTTGATAAAAAAAATACGCGATTTTACAGTTAGCCAATCTTTGGCGTCGAAAAATGTTTTCGCGCCGAATGGCTTTCAAATGTTTCACCATCCATTTCACATCTAACTCCAGGGTTACACCAAAAAGATCTGACTTAACAATGCGATTTTTAAATTTTTGAGAATCAGTGATTTAAAAAAAAAGCCAAAAACGTTTTTAAACAAATTTTTATAAAAACACTCAAAATATTTTAATCAATCATTTAATTATTTCTTCTTTTGGTATCAAGATGAAGTCCTAGGACCCATTGTGAGATTGTGCGCTGCAGCAGTTGGCCCTACTTTTGTTTTAATGGACGATAACACATGTCTCCATAGAGCTGACATCGTCTATGACTACCTAGAGAGTGAAGGGATTGCGCATATGGCGTGGCCAGCATATTCGCCCTACCTTAATCCCTTTGAAAATCTTTGGGATGCTCTTGGCCGTGCTGTATCTTCACGTTTCCCACCTCCATTCACTCTTATTGAGCTGTAAACTGCTCTACAAGAAGAATGGCGGTTGCTTAATTCTGCGGTGGTTGACCACCTAATTGAAAACATGGTCAGAAGTTGTAAACTTTGCATACAGATGAGGGGGGATCACACATATCCTATTAATGTCCTTTTTCTTCTTTTTATGCTGTTTATTTTCACTTTATACATAATTCTGTTTAAATCTCCAGTATGACATTATCTGATAACTTACAAAAATTTAATATTGTTTTCATTTCTGTATATAATTATTGATTTCGTTTTATGTATAAATATATATGCTACTTTACTGCCAAATTTTGTGTCAATCAAAGCAGTATTTGTTGATTTGTTTGCATTTTACATCGTCGTGGTTAACCTTTGGAAGTGAGTGTACTTCAAGTTACCGAATATTTTACATTTTGTAAGTAAAGCAACTAATTTTTGAACTTTTAATTTAAATACTCTGGCTGTTAAGTCATATCTGACCGTTGAATTTTGACCTGGAATGAGCTGTCTAATGACTTCCGGCCAGGCGGGATTACATATCACTGTTATAAACAAAACAGACCTCCCGTAGTTACGCATACATATAAACGCATTCTGCGTGCATTCATGAAGATAACTCGAACTGTTTACAAATGATGGCGGGAGAATTACAATTTGACCCGAGTTATTTTGATCTAAATCCGCATAATTTTTCATCATGTCTTGTAGATGTATACTTTTCTACTTGCAATTTCGCATGGTTCAATACAATAACCTTAAGCGTTCACTCTCCACTTTGACTTACATGTCCACCAAAAACTGAAGAAGGAGA
This sequence comes from Trichonephila clavata, assembly GCA_019973975.1. Lineage (NCBI taxonomy): Eukaryota > Metazoa > Arthropoda > Arachnida > Araneae > Nephilidae > Trichonephila > Trichonephila clavata. The sequence continues at coordinate 41,881 of BMAO01025409.1, forward strand.
AGTTTACATTAAAGCAATAAATTAAAATTGTTGCGACGTACCATAATATGATATGCATAAAATTCTTTCCAGGACACTTTTTTGTTTGGTATTGTTTGTTTTTTAAGAGGGTTTATCTGAGGAATATCAAAACTGTATCCCTCTTGTCCTGTTCAAAAAATATTGGGTACTCGACAGAATCGTAAAATCTATGAGTGTCCGGAACTCTAGTGAGCCGGCTATCGTGCGTCTGAATAAGGATGTTCCGAGTGAGAGTGAGAGAACATTAACGTTGCACTGATTAGCAACACAAGGGCTTTTGGCGACGGTCCGCGTAATTTTGAACCATGGTCAAGTGACGCGGACGACACCTGAGCTGGCACCCCCTCTCCTAACTACCACACCAACGGGAGGACGTTTGAGCTCTTGACAGATTTAAAGTGCATCGCTCCCCTACACGGCGGATCTTTAGTGGTACTAGGATCGAACTCATGACACGCTAGCTATGATCCAATGCCTAGACCACTCGGCCACCGCGGCCTCATGATGTTCCGAGAGGCGCAGTCTGTTCACTACAAACTACTACGGCGGCTATTTCATTTGTGGTCAAAGAATCAAATCATCTTTTGTGTTCACCATGTGGTACATGATCTGGGTATATTACAACCTTTTAAATATCACTAGTCACTGTATCTTTAACCATTTTAAATTTATGCACTAAAATGTTGTGATCACGTAGAGCTTGTATATTTTGGAACGTGTTTCTTTCCACACCTTGTACGTACTCAGAACACCTATTATACAGGGTGTCCAGCTTTTTAATGTGACCCAATAGCTAATTTCCGAACCGTTCGGTTTAGATATGCACTTCCAATTTGAAAAATGTTTTAAAAAAGGTAAAGCATGCTTTAACGTGCTTTTCGAACCAAAAACCCCATTTACAAAAATATTACAAAAATTAATTTTTATACGGTCCCCAGGTCCTATCACTTATATTTAAGAAAATATGCAGTACACAAAAACAAAGTAAGCACAAAAAGTTTCATTTTATTACGATAAAAACTGGCCGAGTTGTGGAACTTTGAAAATCATATATTTTATCCATTTTCTCCTCTAGTTTCAAGAAACTAGTAAGAGGCCGTCTCCAAAGTGAAATTAGTTGGAACTCTACCAGGAAATTTTCGTTCTTGCACGTCCCTTTTATGTAAATCGTTTTTAAATTTAAAAGCATACGTTAATAATGCAATAATTGAGTACTTAAGAAATAAAATTTTTCGTGTACGTGTAAAACGTAGAAAAAATAAAATATTTTGGACGAAGAAAACATTTTAAAATCAGTTCCAAAAAAAGAGACTTATATGCTGCGGCTTCAGTCTGATTTGCTGTGTTTTTCCTGATCATGACGAACGTTAAAAATCTGTTGTGTAGTCGCTTGCAATTGCATACAGTCGTATTCTAATATTACGAATTCTAGTATGGGACAACGAGATGTATACAAACGAAGAATACTGCGAAATGGTACTGTTTTATGGACAGTGTAATCGAAATAAGACAGAGGCTGCAAGACTTTATGCCATTAAATTTCCCACTCGAAGACGTCCATCTTATTGTACAATTGCCCGTGGTGTTCAACACTTGTATAAAATTGGGAGTTTCCCTTGTGTCTCGTGCCTTCACCATTATTTAAGTTAATTTGGTCATTCTGATATAATAAAGCTCCTGATTGGCGCACAAAATACTATAATTTGAACGGCAAATCCTGTATTATTTTGCTGCTATTTGTTAAAACAAGCTGTTTTAATCTTTTCGATACAAGTTGTATTTCTTTAATTTAATTTTTATTGTTTGCCATACAGAAATACAAATTGTCAATCTAATATGTTTATTACGATGTTTTAATATTACTATGATGTTTTTCATTTGCTCTTTCTGTATAGATAGGGAATTACTGTACTCTAAACTCAATTTATATACGACCCCCTTTTCTGAGAAATCCAGATGCTTCAACTTTAAGTAGGCATAACTCGGTCAGTTTTTATCATAATGAAATGAAACTTTTTGTGCTTACTTTGTTTTTGTGTACTGCATCTTTTCCTAAATACAAGTGATAGGACCTGGGGACCGTATAAAAATTTAATTTTCGTAATTTTTTTGTAAATGAGTTTTTGGGTTCGAAATGCACGTAAAAACATGCTTTACCTTTTTTGAAACATTTTTCAAATTGGCAGTGCATATCTAAGCCAAACGGTTCGGAAATTAGCTATTGGGTCACATTAATTCTGGAAAATCTGTATATAACTTGTGTTTACTCATCTCCCTTGAAATAAACTCGCTTAATTTTTGGTTGGGTATTGGTAGCAGAAAGCAAAGCACAAATTGTGTGGTATATTTGCATTCGGATTGTGAAAGTCAGGCAAAATTCTTGCATCGAAACAATGTTAACCTCCCCAAAAGATGTCATATTGAAGCATGCATTTTATTTCCTTATGTGTTTTAGAAAACGGCAGGACTCATCTGTTTCATAATGCATTAAGAGTTTCAACTGGTTTGTACATTGAAGGAAGGGCTAGGGTTTGCCGCCCCGGGTCCCGACAGTTTTTTCCATCCCGGGATTTAGTTTTGTCTGAATTATATTTTGAAATTTATTTTCAAAATATATTGTGAATCTGGTATTTAATGTATCTAGTTTACTTATATTGTGCTGTATACGTTTGATGTCAGTTTTTTTATATGTTGAACCTTGAAGGTTTCGAGGCGTATGTGTATTTTAAACCGTGAAATCTGATATGTTTTCTCTTATTTCCTTCTGTAACTTTCTCCTCATTGCAAACGGAACGAACATCAGAAAAAGGACATTTCTCCCGCTCACACAGGATGCTCGGAGTCAAACTTGAAGGAGATGCTTTATTTTATTCTTTTGAGTCTGCTCTCATTTTCGGTGCTTGCACTGATTTTGAAGTTATTTTTCTCAAGCACTTAATGTAATCTCTTATTTTTAAAGTCTTATTTTCATAAATTATTAAAAGTTTATTATATATTTTTAGTATTATTGATTAACAAAGGGCAAGAGTCGTAACGGTACAGTCACTCAAAATTCTAATGATCAGAGGATAAAGCTCGAAAGAGCTAGGTACTCTGGTCAATCACCCAACGAATTATATTTTTATACTTGAGAGTTACTTGAGATTCAATGAAATTTTTGTGATATTTACCATCAACAGATTCATTTTTTAACAAATTGGCCTAATGAAGTTAGTTCAAATCAATCGTTTACTAGTAGATCGTATGAAATAGCAACGGGTAATTATGTTTTTAATTTTGAATTATGATGTACTTTTAAAGATATAAATTAATATACAAATACTGTAGTACCTCCTGTAGGATACACTTTGAATAAGGCACAATTAATGTTAGTAAGGTTGCTTTAAATATGAACTTTATGTATTTACCTCTCGTTTAATGAAATTCTCTTTAAGTTAGGGTTTGAGCCCCGGGATCTCAGTGTTTCTTCAAATCCTGGGATTAAAATAACGAATCCCGGGATTTAATTTTTGCCAAAATTATGTTTTGAATTTTTTTTCTCATTAAAATTTATATAGAGAGCTTCCACTTCCGAAACGAGACATTGCGCAACATTCATTGCTATTCTCCAGTAATAAAAAAAAAATGTGACTCATTTGTTTGACGTGTTTATAATAAATTTTGATATTTCTTTTTTGAATGATTAAATCAGGAATCATTTTCTGAATTATCAATTTAAGTCAATATAAAAGATGTGGTTTTTTTTAAAATTTCTCTCTCTTTTTTTATATATCAAGAGATATATTGAGAGTAATATTATTTTGTAATTATAAGTAAATTCTTATAAGCTGTTATTGATGTTTGGAGCCATCGAAAATATATTTCTTCAAAATTTTTTCTGAATATTTAAATAATGTGAATTAACTCATTTATAGGTGAGTTATTCAATGTTTGCTTCTTTCTTTAATATACAGAGAGATAAATTTAGTAATATTATTTTGTTATCATTATAAATATATTTTCAAATTGATTGCATGTATTAATATTTAAATGATGTTAAAAATAGTTCGAAAATATATTTTTTGAAGCTGAAAAACAGAATTTTATTGGACTGTGAAATGTACAATGTATTTATTATTATTATTTAAATAATTGAAATCTGTTTTTTGAGTATTTTTATTTAAGTTAACTTTAGTGTTATTATGATTAATTTATAGTGTTATATATAAATAAGATTTTTTTAAAAAAAATTAAAGTATATATTTTTTCTATTGGAGTTGTATAAGTAGAAATTTTTTTAGATTCAAATTTATGTAAATTCATTCTATAATTTGTGCGTACGGTGTAAAGGTATATATGAGCTTGTCGGGAAAAAAAGGTTCAGATCAGACTTCAGAATTTTTAATTTTGAATAAACTACTTCCTTAGAATGTCTTACCATGCAATTATCAATTTTAAGTATAATAAACATAACAATAAATGAAGTAAAAAATAGGGGCAATTATATATATATATAATTGATAATAAAAAATAGGGGCTTTATATACTGTTTGAAATATAGAATAAGATTTTGCAAAATCTCAAACATATCGATTCTTAATTCAAATGGGTCAATTTTTAATGAATTCAAATTGTACCATTTTTAGTGAATTCAATATGTACTTTTTTATTTTTTATAATGAATTAAGTTTTGTTTTGATTTGTGTCAATAAATAATGATATTAAACTAATGTTTTAATTATGTTTTCAGTTTTATTCTGTAGTTTGAACCATGCTAATGTGCAAGTATTTTTCATAAATAGTTCAGTCCTAATCCCGGGACCAATCCCGGGATCCCGGGATTTGGATAATGTAATCCCGAAATCTGGGGATTGAGAATATAATACGGGATTACAAACCCTAGGAACGGTTAATTTCCCTCTCGAACAACACATGCCTCTTTGCATTTAAGAGCACCAAAAAATCTGCATTTTTTATTCATCGCTTCTATTTTTATAAGCATGTGGCTTTCGTAAGGAAGAGTATCGTTATACTCAAATAAAGCGTTATCGAATACCCCCTCTCCCTCCCCATGTTTTTTGTTAATATTAGATGTCGCAGTTGTGCCCTTTCAGAAACACCACATCTGTAAGATTCAAATGCTTCAGTGGTTTCTGTATCTCTTCGAGACGCCAAGTAAGTCACCTGCTGAAGACAACGAGCTTGAGACTGTTTAAATGTCTCTGCCCGTTGAGATAATAGATACTTATCATTCTGTAAACTCCGAACTTGGTACTACACTACTGGCTACCGTAAATGCAACACCAAGAAAGACAAGAGATAGCACAACAAAATTTATTTTGTAGATAACATGTTGATCAAGTATCAAATGATCAAATTATCAAATTTACAGACTTCTGTGAAGTGTGGTTCCTGCCAGAATCAGTATCCAGTGTAGTCATCATTGTTGGAGATCACCGCTGCCACACGCCTCGTCATTGACTTAAAGAGACTTTGGATGTGTTGTTGGGGTACAGCAGACCAAGCAGCTTCCACACGTTGCCAAATTTGATCTGGTGTGCAAGCTGGGGGTGTAATCTGGGTCAATCGTTGAGCAATCAAGGGCCACATGTTTTCTATCGGTGAAAGATCCGGAGAGCGAATCGGCCAGGGAAGCAATTAAATCTGGGATTGACGAAAAACCTTTGGACAATGCGTGCCACGTGTGGTCGCGCATTATCCTGTTGAAATATGGCTATGGCCAAGCCCTGAAGTTAAGGAAGGACAACTGGCTCCAACACCTCGGAGATGTAGCGCTGTCTGTTTAGAGTACCGGCAATGCGTACTAGAGGAGTGCGAGAGGTATATCCAATACCGCCCCATACCATAATACCCGGTGCAGGACGAGTGTGGTGGTGCATAACACAGCTGTTCAGCATCCTCTCTCCCACAGTGTCTACTGACTCAAATCCGACCACCATGGTGTTGTAGACAGATGCGTGACTCGTCAGTAAAGACAACTTCATTCCATTCTGACGCCCACATCCTTCTTTCATCACACCATTGGTGGTGGAGGCGTTTGTGGTTCTGCGTCAAGGGTAGACCAAGCAATGCACGACTTACGGACAGACGATTCTGCTGTAAATGGTGTCGAATGGTACGCGCTGACACTGAATGATGCGTTACAGACTCAATGTGATATGCTATGGTTCTCGTGATGTGACCGAGTGATCCGTCACTGCCATGCGCACAATTTGCCTGTCTTCACGTGAACTGGTGCACTGAGGAGGATGCGATCTCCACGCGTCGGTCCGTCGTACCCTCCTGCTTCCAATGATCACACATCTGCTTTAGAGTTGTTTGGTTTGGTCCAACACGACTACCGATTTCCCTGAAAGATAATCCACGATCACGGAAGTCCCCTATCCTTCCTGTGTCGAACTCAGATACTTGATCAAAATCTGATCGTTGTTTTCAACGAGACATAACTGATCGTTTTTTGAAAAATTCATAAGAAAAACACAATTGCCGAACTTGAAATCGACCAAATCTCCAAACCTTAAATAGCGCTTTGAGGTGGCGCCACAGTCTGTGCGCAATGTGTGTCTGCGCTGAAATTCTAATCATTTGCATATCTCACCTCTTCTAATGCATGTTGTAAATTTCATGTTATTTGCGTACTTCCTTCAGGGTGTTGCATTTACGGTGGCCAGCAGTGTATTTCAGTGTGTCATTAGGCCATTGAGATGCCAGATATTGAGCGTTCAGTTGATGCTGAGCGTTTAACTGATCTGATGTTTCAGCAGCTCTGTGAGCTGCTTTATACTCCGCCTGTACAATTGTAGAAATGTTTCATTAAATCTAACTGCTTTCATAGCTTAAGCGTTATTAGAGCTTTGGGAAAGATTAGACTTACGCTTTCATGGCATACTTCTTAGTAGGTACTTTTTCTACACTTCCAAAAAATGCATTACGATTTTTCTTATATTTATAAATTTCTTAATGGAAAAACATTTTTATGTACCATGTTTTTATAATCAGTTTCATGCATTGTCATACAATTCTGAACTATAGTCCAAATTTCAAGTCTTTAGCTAATCGGAAAGGTAGTTTAAAATCAATAAGAAAATTTCAGAAATTTCCTGATAGAAACACAAGCCTTTTCCGGGAGTCTGCGTTCGAGACTAGAACTTTTTTTTTTCCTTTGCAAAATCATATTTATTTAAAAAGATTTTTCCCCTCAATCATCTATTTTTAAAAGTACAAATGTTATTAGAAAAATAGTCTGTTGTATGTTGTTTTCTATCATATCTATCACATTTGGCATTGTGACGAATGTCTATGTAAGTCTGCACAAAATCTCGGACTTCTGCGCAAAACATGTAAAAAAATGCTGTACCTCGTAAACTCCAAATCAGTCTTGGTCCAGTAGATATTTCTATATTTACTGAATCTATCTTGAATGTATATTTTATAATTTGTGTGTTAGTTGTAAATCATGGTATTAAGTATTTACAGTAGTAGATATTAAAACAAAATCATGGAGACATTTTTAAGTCGTAAGCGAACATTTGTAGGCCAACACGTAAATTCTTATAAATGTATTTCTTCAAATTTCATTTTATGGATTATTATGTTTTCAAAAATTCTGTAACATTTTATAGCTATATATGCAAAAGGTACCTAAACGTAAGAAAGTGTGTTGAAAACAAAAACATAGTTATTGATTAACTATTGCTCATACAAAATAATTTGTAATTTAAAATGGAATTTTTTTACATTAACAGGTACAAAAATATACAGATAATTCAACGAAAAAGTTTTACTTCATTGCTTTCAATTTAAATGAGTAAGAACCATTTAAATTATGGTGCAAAAAAGTTCCTTTTTCCTTGTTGCAGACGTCCCAGTTACTTTAAGAATGTTTTAGCCACGTAGCAAGCGCACCCTCAATACTAACAATAAATGTCGCGCGGGGTGATTGATCCATCCTAATCTTTTCTTCTATAATTATTTTTACTGTACACGATATAAGTCACAATTCAAGTAAATAATTTAACTAAGAGAAATTTAACTTACCTACTTTCAAGAAATTTTCATTTTTTTTGTTGTTGATAATTTGAGAAAGAATCCAATAAAAGTGAACTAAAATGTTTCAAATATGCTTGACCTTAACAAAGGACACAAATCACAGACACTTTTTACTAAGATTACAGGAATGTTATTTTCAAGCAAAACTGTCATATTTTGCTCGTGTTATTGCAGTTTTGCTATCCTTTGATAATCGACAAATATGATGTTGAACCTTTTCCTTGGCTGTGTCTTTTTGACAGGGCGAAGTGTGTCTTGCGGTACACTTATGGCTTCATATTTTTCTTGATGGAGTTCTTTAAGTGGTAATTGAAAATTTTTCTTCGTTTTATGTTTATCGCTTTTTTCAAATTTACTTTGACTATCATGACTTATATGCATTATTTCAACAGGTTTTTTCCTTGCTTGATCAGTTTTAACTTCCATCAATGGAGATCACAGATGCCTTTTTTTTATATGCTGCTAATTTACATTTATAAACGATAATAAGTCACACAACACACCAATCAAAACCATTAAATTGTTCATAAAAAATATTTTGGAACAAAAGTGTTCACGCAAGAACCTCTCGGGTTAAACAAGTGCTTTAATATTTTTAAAAAACATTTTCCGTTCCCAAAACATGAGGGAGAGATGTGACAAATGCATTTTATTTCCCATTAAGACCGTCATATAGGAGGATACTGACAAGAGGTCATTGGTAAAAATAAACAGTTTTCCCAGAATTAACGATTTCATAAGCCTTGGGTGAATCTGCGCCTCACATGACCGCTCCCGAGTTGAAAGTGTATTTATTAAATATAAAAATATGGCTGTTAGTTCTAAAAAAAGAATTGCGTAAAATGTTTTTATTTACTCCTTATGTGTTTCAGAATACTTAAAAATAAATCTTGGCCAAATAATGCTTCAAAGTTCCATCTGTGCTTTTTCTGAAAATCATAAAACTCTTTCATATGGAAAAAGGCGCCACAGAAATACATTATTTACAACTTCCGTAAGAGAAAAAGGAAAGGAATCAACCATACCAGTTAATTCGAAGGTCAAACAGATAAATAGCACAAATATATTCTATCTCTACGGTGAAGAGTAAATTAAGTCTTCCTTTTTTTTCTAGTTCTCATGTATAATATTCCAATAACAAAGGAATAAAGAATTTTTAACCTTCTAAGAATTTTTCTCTTAGTTTGGGTTTTTATTTCGGAAAATAGTATATATTAAGCTAAAAATGAAAATGTAATAAAAAAAATCTGCCATCGTGGGATTACAGAAAATCAAACAAATTGTTTTTTTAATTAAGTTATAGGGATCAAATATATAGCTATTGAGCATTTTAAAATAGAATTTAATATCGCCAGATGATATATAAGTTATATGAGTGTAAATGTGTATTTTTTTAGTATGTTTGAAAATAATTTGTGTTACTACATTCCAGTAAAGGCTGACAAAGACGCAACTCAACCTGTGCTATTGTAAGGTTTCTATTTTGTTGATATTAGTAGCAACATTTTTAAGATCTTTTTATGTAATATAATCTGGCAAGACCAGATCCAGGGTACGCTACGCTGAAGTATGCGTATTGTAACTAAACATCGTTTTTTCGCTAATATTAAATGTTTCTTAAATAATTATATTCATTCTTCCAAATTATCGACTCTTTACATCTTTTTATCTTATATTAATGACAAGTGGTCCTTTTCCGTGTAAGTTACGGAGCTCTTTGTCGAAATTGAGGCCCGCCTCTTAGGGGACTCGGGTTCAAGACGAGAGCTACTTTTTACACATTTTCATGCATTGTCATTCACTTTTGAGCTGTGGTCAAAATTTCAAGTCTTTCGCTCATCGGGAAGTTAGTTTAAACTCAATCACAAAATTCCACCCGGACATTCAAGAAAGCAAGTTTTTCATAGTAAAAAATGCATTACCTGCGTATTAAATTAAACCTATAGCGTTATAATTAGCTACTAACCTCAAACACATTATGCAAATTTGTCCAAATGATGTAATGTGAAAGACAAAGTTTATTTACTTTAAACACCAGAAGCGATAAAGGAATTTACTTTGATATAAGGATCAATAAGTTTCAATCAAACGTGCATTAAAAAATCCTAAAAAAAACGTGCACAGAAATTAAAAAAAATTATCAATTTTTATTATATTTATGGTTCACTATTTCGGCAATAATGGCTTACATGTAAAAGAGAGATAAATGCTTCCACGGGCTTTTTTGTATACGTGATTATATACATGTAACTCTAACGGTTTTTGCAGCTCACTCCAGAACAGCTTGAAGATGGCAGAAATTTTTCCTACTTGACATTTATCGTGTTCTATTTTGGACACTTCACGCAATATCCTTATAAATTATAGACTATGTGTTATTCTGATGTATAAGCTATATTATTTTATAGTTTTATTAAAATCCATGTAGTTGTTTTTGCATGTAAGTGTAATAAACATCTATATCTATATATATATCCAAACTTTCGCGTTTAAAATATTAGTAGATGTATATATATGTATACTAGCCGTTACCCACCCGCTTCGCTGGGTATTCCATGATGTTTTATAAATTTATACTGTTTATGTTTATATATATAAATTATTGATATATAAGTCCTAGCATTAATAATTAGATTGTATTGAAAAATATGATATACCTGTAACTGTCGCCTTTTCATTGAAAAAAAAAGGGCACAACACATCTAATTTGTATATTCTAAAAATCTCTAAAATTGAAGTATTAAATGATGTTTGCTCTTTCGTAACATTATAACCAAGTGGATTCTCGCAAAACCAATTTTTGGTGGATCTCTACTGCATAAATTGAACATGCAAGCCAAATTTCAAGTCTAAATCTAACAGAAAATAACGAAAGTTTTATTATCAATATCCCCGTAATCCCGTTGAGAGCCGTTTTCCAAAACAACCGCTCTTAACGGATTTCTATTCAACAAAAGAAAAATGCAAACCAAATTTCATTATTATAGTCCTTGTAGTTCGAAAAAAGGATTTTTTATGTCAATACGTCCCAGTAACCTCCTGCTCCCCAGGAGTTGATTTCCGTTAAATACATTCTTGGTGGATCCCTATTCAACAAAAAGAAACATACTTAACAAATTTCAAGAATATGGGTCTAGCAATAAAAACAGAAATTTTTTCCTATAACTCTTCTTGACACCTCGCAACCCTCCTTGGGGATAAATTTTCGTTTTACTCTTTGTTAGGGGAACTCTATTCCATGAAAGGAACATGCCTATCAATTTTCAAGCAGGAAGATCCTAATAGTTTAAAAATGGAAATATTTATCGATTGCGCCCCTTAATCTAACCAAATTAAACTTGGTAGTTGATATTCGCGAAACCCATTTTGTAGCGGTTCTCTACTCTACGAAAGGAATTTGCTTACCAAATTTCGAGACTGTACGTCTAATAGTTTAAAAATGGGGATAGTTATCTATAACGCCCTTTGAGCCCCGCAACGCCACTTGGGGGCCTGTTTTCACAAAACCCATTTTGTAGGGGAACTGTACTCTATGAAAAGAGTCTGCTTACCATATTTGAAGAGTGTGCGTCTTATAAATTAAAAACGGAAAAATATTATTTTTAATGCCCTTTGAGTCCCCGCAACGTCGCCTAGGGGTCGATTTTCACAGAACACATTATATAGGGGATCTTTAATCCATGAAAGGATTCTGATAATCATATTTTAAGACTGTACATCCAGTAGTTCAAAAATGAAAATAATTATCAATAACGCCCCTTAATACCCAAACGCCCCTTAACGCAATACCAATTGGGAGTCGATTTTCACGACATCCATTCTGTAGTGTATCTCTATCCTATGACAGGAATCTGCTTACCAAATTTCGAAACTGTGCGTCTAATAGTTTAAAAATAGAAATAATTATTTATATTTGCCCGTAACCCCCCGCAACACCCCTTGGAGGTCAATTTTCCTAAAACCCATTTTGTAGCGGTTATTTACTCCGTGAAAGAAATATTCCTACCAATTTTCAAGCAGGTAGATTAAGTAGTTTAAAAGTGAAAATATTTATCTATTACGCCCCTTAATCCTCCGCAACGCCACTTAGAGGTCGGTTTTCGCAAAACCCATCTTATAGCTGATCTCTACTCTATGAAAGAAATCTATTTATCAAATAAAAAGACTGTGCGTCTAATAGTTTAAAAATGGAAATAATTATCTCTAAGTCCCGCAACGCCACTTGGGGGCAATTTTCAGGAAACCCATTTTGTAGCAGATCTCTACCCTATGAGAGGAATCTGCTTACTAAGTTTCAAGACTGTACGTCTAATAGCTTAAAAATCGGAATTTATAACGCCCCTTAATCCCCCCCCCGCAACACCCCTTGGGGGTCAATTTTCTCAAAATCCATTTTGAAGCGGATATTTACTCCATGAAAGAAACTTGCCTACCCATTTTCAAGCAGGTAGTTGAAGTAGTTTAAAAACGGATGTATTTATCTATTATGCCCCTTAATCCCTTGCAACGTCCCTTAGAAGTGTGTTTTCACAAAACCCGTTTTGTAACTGACCATTATTCTACGAAAAGAATCTGTTTATCAAATTTAAAGACAGTGCGTCATATAGTTTAAAAATGGAAATAATCATATATAACGCCCCCTAAGCCCCACAACGCCACTTGGAGGTCGATTTTCACCAAACTCATTTTGTAGCAGATCTCTACTCTATGAAAGGAATATGTTTATCTAATTTCAAGATTGTGCAATGAGTAGTTTAAACATGGAAACAATTATTTATAACGCCTCTTAACCTCCCCCCATAACGCCCTTTGCATTTCGAATTTCAGAAAATCCGTTCTTAGTGGATGTCAACTCTATGAAAGGAACATGTCTAGCAAATTTCAAGTCTGTAGCTTGAATAGTTCCTGAGATATCGTGATTAGTCAATCAGTGAGTGAGTCGCTTTTCTCCTTTATTAAAAGCTTTTATTTAACTTACAATGTATGTATGTATGTGTGTATGTATGTATGTATGTATGTATGTATGTATGTATGTATGTAATTTGTTCGGGTGGAATCTTGCAACTCAATTTTGAAGCTGATACCTTCCTCCCATTGAGCTGAAATTTTGTATACACGTTTAGTTTGGATGACAATGCATGTTTTGTCCATTTATATTCCGATATTGCAATTAATTAAAAAGATATTAATTAAAAACGTTAAACTAGTTTTGGGCGCCAACTTGGATATATCTGCATTGTTGTAATAATTTTATTGTTACAACAATGACAAAAGTTGGCGTCGAAAATCGGTTTTCAGCCAAACTGGAATTTCATAACGTTGCGCTATTGACAGTATTAATTAACTTTGTTTAAAAAATAATTACATTTCTACAACGTAAAAACAATCTAATTTCTACAACGTATGCAATTTTTTTACAAATTTCTATCTATTTCCTTGGATTTAAATTCAAAACAAAAAAGTAGAGCTATTTTTCAAGTAGATTGGTACATTGTATACCTTTCTCAACGCTGCCAAGTTAAACTGAGATGGAGTATTGAAGAAATTCTTTAAATAATTTATCTAACTTTAATCTATGAAACTCAGACAAAAAATAATTACAGAATCGGAAAGATCATTTTTTTAATGTATCTTACCCATCAAAAAGGAATCCGCTAGGAAAACAATAAGAGAAAAATATTATCTAGAAATGCAATATATTTTCGATTAAAAAAAATAATTTTACAATAAAATGAAGTAATTTTTTAAAGAAATTTTCTAATTTTAAGCCTACGAGTAATTTAAATATACCTCATTTTATCACCAGTAATCTAAACACACACTACGACATGTGTCCTTAAATTTAATTACAAATAGAATCTGTTAATTTTATTTGAATTTAATTATTGATTTTTTCAAAATCAAGTTTCTAAAGATGATCTGAGCAATTAAAAAAAATAGATTCTTACGTAGAAGATATTCAATGTCCAGCAAAAAATTATCATTATTTGATAAAACTTTCTTTTTTGATTACAAAATGCGTTTTTAGTCTTAAGCGTTTTATTGATTAATACAAATATTTAAATGCCTTTTGAAGTTTTTAATAAACAATTAAAATTTTCTTCTAATATGTTAGAGAAATACATCCCTTGTTTTCAAAATATTTCAAATAAATAATATATTCTTTAAGTTTTTCAAAAATAGTCAAAATTTTAATTAAACATTTAATAACTTTGTCATTTATGAAGATAATCTCACTAAACCTTTTTTTCGTGTGTAGAACAATGTTAGCCAAAATCTGCATGAAGATTGAAAAAATTGCTTAAAAATTACGGATTTAAAAAAATTGTGTTTTTAGTCTAATACCATTTTGCGAGAATTAATTCAGCTAAACCAGGGATGGCGAACCAGCGTTCAATGAGTTGAACAGGCTGAGAAACCTGTCCAGTGATAACTAAAAAGTAAAAAATAAATTAAATGTAAAAAAACTTTTTTAAGAACAATCTTTTATTTAAACGCGCTAAAAAGAATAAAATAAACTTTTCCTTTAAAACTTTTTTTACTATCAACTTATAACGTCATTACACAATTTATATGATATAAAAGCTTGTCGCGAGATTTACCTGTGTAGATAAACTAGTAAAATAAATAACTTGACCTGATTGATTTTGGTTTTTAAAAATTCAAACTAAGTAAATATGAGTACTTAAATATTGCGACAAGCTTTTATATCATATAAATTGTGTAATGACGTTATAAGTTGATAGTAAAAAAAGTTTTAAAGGAAAAGTTTATTTTATTCTTTTTAGCGCGTTTAAATAAAAGCTTGTTCTTAAAAAAGTTTTTTTACATTTAATTTATATATAGATGTACATTTAAACAAAATATATGTCCCCCCCCCGTATAATTTGCTTATCAATTCAATTTATTTGCTTTTGAATATTTTTCTTCACCTTCTTATATTACATATATTGTTTTATCAACAAATTCAAATGATTTACTAAGTTCTGGGTGTTATTTTGTACGTTATAATGTTACACATGATTTTAAATGTTATACTAATAAACTATGGATTTCAAAATCTCACCTCTTTGTACTGGCTGTCAGAATGCCAAACTTCCAAGTAGACGGTGCTTATTTGCATCGGTATCCAGCAGAGGCAAAAACAGGAAAAGACCAAGAACGACATCTTAATTACCTGTGAAGAGAATAGAAAAGCTATTACTTCAGTTGGAATGCTTATTTTGAAAATAATTCCGACTTTTTTGCTATACTTGATGACCTTTTTTTATAAACGATGAAATAAATCATGCAAAAATCTAGCAATCAATAAATGAAGCTGAATCCTTGTCCATTAAACGCAAAATTATAGTTTCTCAAAAAGTATATGTGTTTTGGCTGTTATGAGTGTTTGGCCTGGGTTAGCTGCTGTGTCTGATATCTTTCATCTATTACTTTTGGGTATATGCAGAATAATATCGCGAATTTGTAACCGTATGCATGTATCTAGAACATATAAACACATGACACCTATAATATGTAAGCACTTCATATGTGACTAGGCATAAAGGTATATCTAAGTGTTACGTCAGCAAAGTATGGCTTGGTTTTTGTGTAAGGCCGCCAGATGGCACGCTCTTCTCTCTTCTCACAGAGCCAAGGCTTTGCTATATATAGATCTTTATTTATTCTACTTAGATACAATGCCGCGAGTGCATAGGTTGTACTAGAAGTTTTCTTTTTCCAATACAGTTTAGATAGTAAATATTTAGTTACGGTCCGTCGATCGTTGATTTAATAGTAGTTTTAAGACATTTTTGATACTCCGGAATCGAACCGGAGCTAAATTAGCACATTTGGATATTTATCTCTTAGTGCATTAAACTAATCTAAGTTTATCGGACATTATAGTAGCTGAAAAAATTATAAGATTGCACTGTTTTTTAGATTTTATACAGATAGTGAAATATATCGTTGATTAGAAAGATTAATCAAAAAAGGGGTAATTTAAAATCCCAAATTAGCGAACTATTGAATTTTGAGCAAAGTGAAAATGCTGCAGATATTACGGCGTATTTAAGCGTACTGGATAAACTCCATAAAAAGTTCGAAGATATCAAAATGGAGTATTACGAAACAATAGAAGAGGAAGAAATAGGTGAAATTGAGTCATCTCTAGCGGCTACTAATTCGTTTTTACAAGATTTACAGGTAAGATTTACAACCTTGTTTCATAATTGAAAACTGAAACTTCTGTTGAAAGTAACAAATTTAGTGCTAGTAATTCTTGTAAAAACGATAGCTCTCTAAGAATATCACGATTAAATTGCCATAAATTCCACTTCCTGTTTTTTCTGGAAAATTTGAAGAGTGGAGTTTATTTTAAAGTACAATTTCAAACATTTAACAGAAGATAATGAATGTTTAACTGACAATCAAAAACTATTCTATATGTGTGCATCGTTAAATGGTGTGCAAAAAACATTGAAACTTTAGATAATTCCTACAAATCGCTCTTCAAAGCTTTTGATGAGCGTTATGACTGAATTGTTTTGGTACCCATAAAATTTCTGCATGCTGTTCAAAATATAAGTGTGCTACTTGTAACTCGAAACATCATTCTCTTTTGCACTTTGGCATCTTAGGTGTCACCAGACCACGACCATGACCACTCGGCTGCCGCAGCTTTTATGCGTTTCTGTAAGATTTGTATTCAAGTTATTATTAACAAGCGTATATTTCTTAAAACTTTTTTATGTCTATAATTTAATGAAGACGAAAGAAAAGTTCATTCAGTTCAATTTTGTTTTAATAGGTTTCATGTTAAGAAAGTATTTCTCAAACTGTGGAGCGCCCTTCCCCTAGTGGGGCGTGATAACCCTAGGTGGAAAACGCAAGCATGTCAAAAAGTTAAAAACAAAAAGATATTTAGAAAAAAATTAATAATTTACTGAAAGGAAGCAAATCAAAATATCAAGTGGTTATAAGTTATTCTATTCAGAGGTATGTAGAACGCGTTCTGTGTATTGGATTTTGATGAAATTTAGGATATATGCTATATGGATCACGGGAAAAATGTTTCTGCAGTAAAAAATAGTTCAAATGTTGGCAACCAGGAGGAAATGTGGTGCCCAAATGATATGCTAGAATCAATAAAAATTTATGCAATTAAAGAATATGGTCAATATATTAACATCAATAACGTGTTGAAGGCGCTTTACAGCGTTTTCAATGGTAGCGCGAAGCAACTCTCGATGGATTTCAGCCACATTATGTATAATGCTAGTTTTCAAATTAGGTAAAGTCTCATATATATATATATATATATATATATATATATATAATTCTTCCGCTATAAACACGGTCTTTTTGAAATCCTCAAAACCAGAAATCACAGGGATTTAAGTGAGGTGAACGAGAAGGCCATGTATCAAGAAAAATGTATGGAAAGTACTTAGTGCTAACTTTGGCGAAAATCGTGTATCGCCAATGAAAGCACTAAGCAGTGGTTTGGCTTGACGCCCAATCTGAGGAGTTGCTCCATATTGCATAAATATAGTGGTTTTCAAACATTGTCGTTCCTGTATAGCAAGAATGACCTGTTGTTGAAAAAGTTCACTGTACCGTATACTCGTGACATAACATCGTTTACGGCCTTGTGGAGTTAGAGTTTCATAGAAAAAATGCCCAAAGATAAACTCAGCAGTAAATCCATTCCAAACAGTCACATCTTCAGAATGCAGTGGTTGTTGATGTAGGATATTTGGAGGTGAAGGACCCCATGCGTGGCAATTTTGAGTGTTCACTGCTCCATCCAGATAAAAGTGTACCTCATCTGACCATAGAATTTTCCAAGGCCACGCATCATCAACTGCTGTTCTCGCCAAAATTTGGCAAGCAAATTCAAGACGTGTTTTCTAATCTTGAGGTTTTTTTCAGCGTTTGTTTCACGTGGATCTTATACGGATGCCAAAATGTATTGCAGAATTTTTCGTACTGCCGATCACGGAATCTCCAACTCGCGTGCCATTAATCGACCACTTGATGAAGAATAGATATAACTGTTGGTTCTTTCATACGTAGTAGTAGCGACTTCTTCCACTTCTTCGCTTTCCTTCTTCTTCTGGGAAGCACACCGAAATTCCCCCAGTTTCTTCTAATATCATAATCATCTTCCTCAAATCAATCCTCGATATGGGGCATTTTTGCAGATCTTTTAAAAGGCGATATTCACGCGGAGCAGAAAAGTGGTTGCTGCCGTTCCGATAAAACAGTTTTACCAGTAAAGCTCGATCTTTTATTTGTAAGGGCATGACTGACGATGAAAAATGTACGTTGAATGATTCTCTGGCTATAGCTGCAAGTTTATATAGAGGTTTTAGGGATTTGCATAAGGAATATTTGATAGAAGCCACCTGGTGATCAAAATTTGTTCTAATTTTTTTTATTCCAGAAACCTTTTTCCAATGATCACTATACAGTATATATTCCAAGTTTCATCAAAATCCGATAATTTGTTTCAGAACAGTGTAACTTTAATCAAAAATACCTGGTACATTGTGACATAATAAAAAACAAAAAACACATTTATACTGATGTAATATGGTTGTATCAATACTTCACAATGTATTTGATAATTAATTTAACAATACTAAGTTTGGAGCAAGTTTAATAATTACCATTGACTGAATGGGTGTATCTACATAATATTATATACAAAATTTAATGCTTATCTTGATAATTTGTATAGTTTATAATTAAAATCATATTGTAGCTTTAGTATCAAAGCACCTGGTGTTTCAAAATAAATATCGAAGTTTTAACGGTTTATAGTATTTATAACATATAACTTACAAGTATAATCCATTCATTGAATATAAGAGTAACTGAAACACTTTTTACCTAGGAGTTTACAAATGTTCAATGTGAACCTCATTCGTCACTGGACGCACATCAAGTGGATAGGCGAGTTCATCTCTAACATTATTCAGTGTGTCTGAGATAATTCTTGCATAACAGCTGCTTCAATCCTGTGTCTTAAGTCTGGAATGTCAACAGGTAGCGTGGAAGCACGAACATACAATCTTTAATGAACCAACCCCAACAGATAAAAATCCCATTATATCGGGTGAACGTGTGAAGGCCATGTGAAACGAGCTTTATCGTGAGGCCCTTTACGGCAAATCCATTGGTAGGGTATAGGGATGTTCAACCAATCGCGTTCTGAGATATTTCAGTGAGTTGGTGAGCCATCTTACTTCCAAATAAAGTTATCTGGTTCACTTTCTTCCAATTGAGGAAACAGCCATAGTTGTAGAGCATCAAAATAGGCAAAATCAGTAACAGCTGGTTCTCTGAGGATTTTCTAAGCTCCAGATGTGCACATTAGGGGTGTTCACATGTCCACTGAGGCAAAACGTTGATTCATCACTGAATACGACATAAACAATATTTCAATATGCATAAATATGTCATTTGTGAATTTAGCGCGTAAACCGTGTCTGTTGATTTTAGAGCTTGTAGCATCTGCAAACGATAAGGACGTAGTTCTGAGCATTTGCATAAAACTTTCCAAACAGTCGTCACTTGCATTGCTAATTCACGACTAGCGCGCAGAACTGATATATTTGAGCAACGCAAGAAAGAGTCTCTCACTCAAGCACTCTTCTTCGCTGAGTCTTGGTAATCCTGTACTTTCTCTTTTCAAAGACAGCCAGATGTTTCAAACTGATGATACCATCTACAATTTTTATTATCGCTTGGAAGTTGACAACCAAACTTATACGAGTTGCTAATTGCACAGTAATAGCATATTCTGTCTTTGCAAACTAGGGAACACAAAACTCTTTCTGCACATAAGTCTATAAGCGTGCTGATCGGCGGAAAAGGAGGAGGGGATTAGCATATACGTTTTGCTTACCCGCGCACACACATGCCAGTAAAAAAACTCTTTCATTTGCTCTTTCATTCAATGTAGGAGCCATACTAATATGTTACATGTAACAAATACTATAAAGTGTTAAAACTCCGATAGTTTTTAGAAACATTCGGTATGTTATTATTGAATTTAGTACATTGATATTGGAGTGAGGGGGACGTGATGAAAATTCTGATTGAGAATTAGGTAGCAAATATTGATAGATTGAGAAGCACTGTGATAAGAGAATTAGTATTTGTTAAGGACATGTCAGCAGTTAGACAACAACAAATAAATTTATATACATAAAAATAAATCGTACGTGATGAAATCCTTCTTAAAAACAGACCTACATTAAAGAAGAGTTTCTTGAAGTAATATTTTGTCATTGTGTTTCATTACAAAGGCTATAGCTGGTTGTTGAAGTAAAAACAATTTCTAACCGAGTAATGAGAAAGTAATTCACAGCTTCTGGATATTTTTTTTTATCGGTTTACTGATCAGATAAATAATTTTGCTCTAAAATTACATTACTGAAGTTTGTGACGGATCTATACGGTTCCTTCTATTAACCTCTGGGGAGTTCTTTTTGGGGAAACATTTTTTCAACCAACTTTCTCCGAAGATACAAAGCGTGATTATGCAAATTATGTTTAATGAATATATTCTGTATTTGAGAGTTAGTGAAGTGAGAAGAGTTTAGAAGTGAAGTGAATTGTGGATAGATCAGAAGTGTGGTAAATCGGCAGTGAAACTTATACGTAAACAGTGTAGGGAGCGAGAAGTCAGGAATTTTAAGAAAGTGCTTAGTTCAACTGTTGGAGCCGTTTTAAAGTAAACGCAAGGATTAGAAGACCTCAAGAAATCAGGTACTGTGATCTTTAACACGCACCACTCCCGCAGGGTGTGTCATACACATCGTCTAACTTTTTTCAACGCTCCTGCTAAACCTTTTGGAGAAAAAGATGATTCCTGGTCTAGCTGACTTTAATGTCATAACCTTCAAGACGATCAAGCCTTTCAGCGAATTTTTAAATAGATCTTTAGATACCACTCTCTCGGATGTGTTACTCCCTGCGCGTGAAGTTGAGTTACATTTTTAATACGTGAAGATTTTAATACTTTAAAATCTTCCTTATTCTGTGGCGTATTATTGTAGTTATGATGAAGAAATGTGATATTTAAGTAATTTAATAAATACAGTATTTAATAGATATAGTACAACAGTATTTTCGGATGAAGAATTTCTCTTCGCGGTTATGATGATGAATAAATTAAAAGTAAAAAAAACTTTTTGAAAAAACAAGCTTTTATTTAAAACCGCTAAAAAGAATAAAATAAACTTTTCCTTTAAAACTTTTTTTTTACTATCAACTTATAACATCATTACACAATTTATATGATATAAAAGCTTGTCGCAATATTTACATAAGTACTCGTATTTACTTAGCTTGAATTTTTAAAAAATTAAAATCAGTCAGGTCAAGTTATTTATTTTACTTGTTTATCTACACAGGTAAATCTCGCGACAAGCTTTTATATCATATAAATTGTATAATGACGTTATAAGTTGATAGTAAAAAAAGTTTTAAAGGAAAAGTTTATTTTTATTCTTTTTAGCGCTTTTAAATAAAAGCTTGTTTTTCAAAAAGATTTTTTACTTTTTAGTTATCAATGGACAGGCTTCTCAGCCTGTTCATCTCATTCAACGTTGGTTCGCCATCCCTGGTTTAGCTGAATCAGTTCTCGCAAAAAGGGTATTAGACGAAACACACAATTTTTTTAAGTCCGTAATTTTTAAGCAATATTTTCAAACTTCGTGCAGATCATAGGTAATATTGTTCTACGTACGTAAAAGGTTTCATGAGATTATCTTTTATAATGACGAAGTTATTCAATGTTTAATTAAAATTTTGACTATTTTTTGAAAAATCTTAAAGAACATATTATTTATTTGAAATATTTTGAAGGTAAGGGATATATTTTCACTAACATCTTCGAAGAAAAATCTAGTTATTTATTAAAAACTTCAAAAGGCATTTAAAGATTTGTATTAATTCAATAAAATGCTTAAAATTCAAAATGCATGTTGTAATAAAAAAAAGCAAGTTTTATCAACTAATGATAATTTTTTGTTGGACATCGAATATCTTCTACGTAAGAATCTATTTTTTTTAATTGCTCAGGCCATCTTTAGAAACTTGATTTTGAAAAAATAATTAACCATCGTATTATTTTTATACAGTCAGACCTCCATGTATAACGAACCTCTATTTTGGGAATTTCTCTATTTTAAAAACTTTTTCCTGGAACCAAGCACCCCCCCCCCATATTACTCTTTTCTTCGTAAAATAACTCCTAATTTAACGAAATTTTTCTTCGAAGATTCGATTTTTCTCTCTCCTTAGTTTTAAAACATTTCACGTCATTTTGCAAATTATTCTCTTTTGGCACATTTTATGGATATTAATAACCTTGAACTAGTTTTATAATTTGCCTAATTAATCTAAAGAAACAAAATTGCCGTAATTTTTCAAACAAAAAAAACTCAAATAAAATTAACAGATTCTATTTGTAATTAAATTTAAGGACACATGTCGTAGTGTGTGTTTAGATTACTGGTGATAAAATGGGATATATTTAAATTACTTGCAGGCTTAAAATTAGAAAATTCATTTAAAAAAATTAACTCATTTTAATATAAAATTATTTTTTTTAATTGAAAATGCATTGCATTTCTGGATAATATTTTTTTCTTATTGTTTTCCTAGTGGATTCCTTTTTGATGGGTAAGATATATAAAAAATGATCTTTCCGATTTTGTAATTATTTTTTGTCTGAGTTTCATAGATTAAAGTTAGATAAATTTTTTAAAGAATTTCAACAATACTCCATCTCAGTTTAACTTAGCAGCGTTGAGAAAGGTATTTAATGTACCAATCTACTTGAAAAACAGCTTTACTTTTTTTGTTTTGGATTTAAATCCAAGTAAATAGATAGAAATTTGTAAAAAAAATTGCATACATTGTAGTAATTTTACGTTGTAGAAATGTAATTATTTTTTAGACAAAGTTAATTAATACAGTCAATAGCGCAACGTTATGAAATTCCAGTTTGGCTGAAAACCGATTTTCGACGCCAACTTTTGTCATTGTTGTAATAATAACATAATTACAACAATGCAGATATATCGAAGTTGGCGCCCAAAACTAGTTTAAAGTTTTTAATTAATATATTTTTAATTAATTACAATATCGGAATATAAATGGTCAAAACACATGCATTGTCATCCAAACTAAACGTGTATACAAAATTTCAGCTCAATGTGTTGAAGATATCAGCTTCAAAATTGAGTTGCAAGATTCCACCCGAACAAATTACATACATACATACATACATACATACATACATACATACATACATACATACATACAGTGTAAGTTAAATAAAAGCTTGTAATAATAGAAAGCAAAGGAAGAGTGTAACAGCAAGTATGATTCCTCCACTGAAATCGATCCATGTTTAGAAAAGGGAGACACTGTTGAAAATAAATATTTTATATGTATGGACAGAAACACATTTGAGAAGAAAGTAATTTTAAAGGAGATAACTGTTACACATTTTATCCACTTTAGATGAAATTTGAAGAAAAAAAAATTCTATTGCTGGAACAAAATGAGAGAAAATAAAAAAAGAAATTCCAAAATTTTAAATTGAAAGTTTAGAGAAGTTTTCTCTTATATGTTTAGTTTGAAAAAGATACATTAAAAAAATCAAGATCTAATGAAAACATTGCACTCACTCACGACACCATTAAAGGAGTGCATAAACAATGCACTGAATGCCCTTATAAAAATAACAGAAAAACTAAACTTACGTGTGAAAAATGTAATAAACATGTTGTTCTTCTTCCTTTTCTTCCTTTTTAACCTTATACAAATTATGGGAAAACACAATTAAACACCCTGGGCACACTCTGCGCAAGAGCTTTCGGTCGGTTTTTTCACGCGAGTGATATCGGTGTTATCTTCATGTTGGAGAGGTTAATTATTAGCGCGGTTATAAAATAACAAGCTCTGCACAAAGTTATCTTAAAGATAGATCTGCATGATTGTATATTCTCCCCACGCATCTCGTCTTATCCCGTGCTCTGACTGATCAAATTATGTTATTTGAAAAGTGTTATTTTTATCTGAGTTGAATATAGTGGTAAATAAATAAATGAAGTTCATCGTTGTCTGATCATTTAGATCCCCCCCCCACACCTCTAGCTGGGTCTCAGAGAAGAAGGGATGTGAATTCTTAGTAAGTTGAATAGTGTGAATAATATCGGTTACTTTTCTTGCATTAACATTTTCAAGTTTACTTTGAGAGAGACAATTGTTTTTAAGATGTTGGCAATATACACAGAAACCAGCTTCAAATTTGTAGCATTCATTGTTTTAAAACTATTGTTAGATATTATACAGAAACAGTCTTTCCTACCTTCTTGAGTTGTTGCGGTGCGTTTCGAAGACGACAAAATGCAAGAACATAGGTTATGCACGTAAAGATTACAGGAACGAAAAAAAATGTTGTGATCAGGAAGGCGAAGTACACTTTCTTGAAAAAGTAATTCCTGATGCACACCTCAGACTCGGAATCCAATGCTTGCTCCAAGGGTCGGTCCCTTCACAAGTAGGCTGTTGGAGATCTCTCCACTGCAATGGAAATATATTAAGCTATGAGACAAAATACAAAAATACCTCTATACCAAAAGCAGATATATTTAAGAAAATGAGTTTTATAAAACGAATATTAAGGAAAAATGTGTATAATAGAAAATGACAGTATTTAAAAGATCACCAAGCAAAAAAAAACCCTAACAGTTTAAATCTTTGGGAAAAAAATGTTTTTAAGTACAGCTTAAAAGATTTCATAACGAGCGAATAATAATAAATTAAGATTAAAAATTATCGATTTGAAGGGTGTGTGTTCATTATATATATATATATATATATAGTAGTGTTTAATGTACAAAGCTAAAAAAAGCATGCAGTTGTGATTCATAGCCAAGTCTTACTAAACATTTCAATTAGTCCTTTAAACTGATTTCATACAAACATTTCAAATGGAAGAATGTGGGAGCAATTTACTGCAGCATTCCTCAAACTGTGAGGCGTGATATCCCTAGCGGCAAACCTAGAGCGGAAATGATATCCTTATGACGAGGGTGCAAGCTTATTGAAAAGTTGAAATATAAGTATATATATATATCTATATATATAATCCTTTCAGTAATATTAATTTGCTGAAAGGAGGAAAAACAAAAAACTCTTTCGGACACAATAAAAACTAAATACACATTTACACGTAAATATATACTTATAAATGTATCAGTACTTCACAATGTTTTTGATTATTTTAATTTATCAATACAAAAAAAAACTAATAATTACTAGTTCCTTCCTTGGGCTTGCCACACATATACAAAATTTACTACTTATATTGAAAATTCGTTGGTTTATAATTAAAGTCGTATTGTACCTTTAGTTGCTAGAGCCGGTGAAACAGGTTGAACTTCTTACAACTTTCATTCCTTCCCTTCGGGAAGGACACGACAACAACAACAGCTTCAAAGTATATTTTAGTTGCATTTATTACAAAGTTATTGAATGGGAGGAGTGATGAAATATATGATTGAAAATTGGGTTTTAAATATTGAAATTCTAAGAAATCACTGATTTACTGTTTCCAGATGTAATTCAAATCGATTACTATAAAAAATCTTTTCAGTATTGCAACCTCATGTGAACCTATTTTAATTTTTAATTTATTCGCTTAACTCCAGGTGAGCACCATATTTCTCTGTCGCATCCATGATTCAACGAACAACATAAAAATGAATAATGCTTGCGTAGAAGTAAGGTTAGAGAGCTTTGTAACAAAAACAAGAACCTTTTTTTTATTTCTTAATATTAAAAAAATAAGGGAGTTGTCATATCATAAAAGATAAATAGTTTTTATTCGCACACTCTGCCCTCCCAGGAAAAAACTTAGTCTTTTAAAAAAGCTGGAAACCGGACAGTTTCACTTCATCTTAAGACATCGCAAGGATGGTTCAAACGTTTACACTGGGATAAAGAGTCTGTGTCATTATCGCACATGGAAGTTTCTACTAACTGTTTTGCGTTGCCATTTAGTTTATAAAACATTGAAAGGAAAAGTATTCTTTGGTTGCGATAGTAACTATTATAGAATATAGTTAAATTTGATACATATCTGGAAGAAACCTAAATGTGACTTATTTATTTTGAAATAAAAATAGAGGGAGTTATGTATACCCTGGTTCTTTCAGAAATATACAGTGTATTCAAAAAGTTCCAGGACTGAATGCACACAGACAACATAACACAGCCAAATTAAGTTTATTTAATATCAAGCTTCTACATAATCCCCCTGCACTTCAAACAACGTTTGGATCTTGTATAAAGATCTTTGAACGCCTTCTGGAACGCCTCGACTGCAACACTCTGCAGGTCCCTTGTCACTGACGCTTCGATGTCCTCTACCGACGCGTACCGCTATCCCTTCATCTTCAATTTCAACTTTGGAAACAGAAATAAACCGGAGGGGACAGGTCAGGTGAATATGGGGGGTGGTCGATGGTTACAACCTGCCTGCGCGCCAAGAATTGCTGAACAATGATGGATTTGTGTGACGGTGCATTGTCATGCAAGAGACACCAGTTTCCACTGTCCAACATTTCGGGTCTCACACGCCGCATTCTTTTCAGTAGCCGGTGTAGCACATCCTTGTAAAAGGCACCAGTGACAGTGGACCCTTGTCGAAGGAATTCGTGGTGGATAATTCCTCGACTGTCGAAAAACACGAGCAGCATCGTCTTTGTTTTTGATTTTGACGCACGAACTTTCATCGGTCGACCCTTTCCCGGACTTGTCCACTCCGAACTTTGGCGTTTAGTTTCCGGATCATATTCGAGGCACCACGACTCGTCTCCGGTGACGATGGATTTCAAAAAGTTAGGGTCTTCATCGGCCGCGCAATCAAATCTTCGGAAGAAGCAATTCGGTGTTCTTTTTGCTCCGTAGTCAGAGTGTGTGGCACAAAGCGCGCACAGAGTTTCTTTTTCTTTAAATCCTCCGTCATTATCGTAAAACCGACCCTACACTCATGTTTAAAGATTCCGCAATCATTTCTATCGACATTCGACGGTCTGAGCGCACCAACGCTTGCACTCGTTCGACATTTTCATCAGTCCGACTCGAACGTGGACGACCACACCTCTCATCATCGTCCGTCGCTTCTCTTCCATCTCTAAACCTTGCAAACCACTCAAACACACGCGAACGACTCATAGCCTCGTCACCATGAACAGTTTTAATCATTTCATAGGTTTCTGTGGCCGTTTTACCCAATTTAAAACAAAATTTAATGTTCGTTCTTTGCTCCATTTTTTAACGATGACACGACCACTATGACACACCACACTCGAGTGAACGCTGAGAAGTTGGAACTCATCCAAACGGAATAAAACTTCGCGCATGCGTCGGAGAAGGTTGTTGCTACGCGCTCCATGAATTGCGCAGAGATAGCGCTACCTGTACTGTTTTAATAGCGGCAGTCCTGGAACTTTTTAAATACACTGTATACATTTAAGCAGTGTGAAAATAATACTCCAATAAAGTATAAGATACAAGAAGGAATTTTCAATAAGATAAACATAAAAAAGCACAAAAAAGTTATTTCTGAAGAGTTCAGTTTATTTTTTTCAGAGAACATATGAATCAAAAAAGATAAAATAAGGGGAGATAAATGGAATAAAATATAATTTCAAATATATATATATATATATATATATAGTAAAATTGTTTTTTTTAAGAAAAGGAATATTTTACTGCTAAAGATAAAACGTTACATTGCAATGGTTTCTGCTTCAGAAAATGTTGACATTCTAAATTTAATTAAAAAACTACCTGAAGTCGCAAATTAAAATGATTACAAAAAATGTTTAAAAAAATGGTTAACAGAAATTATATATGAAAGTCAGATGAACTATTAATAAAAGAAAAAGGGTTATATACACTGCTAACCACCGCAAATGCAACACCAAGAAAGACAAGAGATAGCACAACAAAATTTATATTGTAGATAACATGTTGACCAAGTATCAAATGATTAAATTTATAGACTTCAGTGAAGTGTGGTTCCTGCCAGAATCAGTATCCAGAGTAGCCATCATTGTTGGAGATCACCGCTGCCACACGCCTCGGCATTGATTCAAAGAGACTTTGGATGTGTTCTTGGGGTACAGCAGACCAAGCAGCTTCCACACGTTGCCAAAGTTGATCTGGGGGTGTAATCTGGGTCAATCGTTGAGCAACCATGGAGCACATGTTTTCTATCGGCGAAAGATCCCGAGAGTGAGCCGGCCAGGAAAGCAATTCTATCTGATGATTGACGAAGAATCTTTGGACAATGCGTGCCACGTGTGGTCGCGCATTTTCCTGCTGAAATATGGCTATGGCCAAGCCCTGAAGGTAAGGAAGGACAACTATCTCCAACATCTCGGAGATGTAGCACTGTCTGTTTAAAGTACCGGCAATGCGTACTAGAGGCGTGCAATAGTGATATCCAATACCGCCACATACCATAATGCCTGGTGCAGGACCAGTGTGGCGGTGCATAACGCAGCTGTTCAGCATCCTCTCTTCACGGTGTCTCCAGACTCGAATCCGAACATCGTAGTGTTGCAGACAGATGCGTGACTCGTCAGTAAAGAGAACATCATTCCATTCTGCCGCCCACATCCTTCTTTCATCGCACCATTGTTGGTGGAGACGTCTGTGGTTCTGCGTCAAGGGTAACCAAGCAATGGACGTCTTGCGGACAGACCACTCTGCTGTAGATCGCGTCGAATGGTACGCGCAGACACTGAATGATGCGTTACAGACTCAATGTGCTGTGCTATGGTTCGTGATGTCACTGAGCGATCCGTCACTGCCATGCGCACAATTTGCCTGACCTTACGTGGTGCACTGAGGTGGATGCAATCGACCATATCGGTCCGTTGTACCCTCCTGAATCCAACGATTACATATCCGCATTACAGTATTTGGTTTCGTCCAACACGCGACTACGAATTACCCTGAAAGATAATCCGCAATCTCGGTTGGCCACTATACTTCCTCTGTCGAACTCGGATATTTGATCAAAATCTGATCGCTGTTTTTTACGAGACATAACTGATCGTTTTTTGAAAAAACCACAAGAAAAACACAATTGCCGAACTTGAAATCGTCGAAATCTCCAAGCCTTAAATAGCGCTTTGAGGTGGCGCCACAAGCGTGAGTGATTTGTTTCTGAGCTGAAATTCTAATCATTTGAGATTATCTCACCTCCGCTTATGCATGCTGTAAATTTCATGTTATTTGCGTTTCCTTCATGGTGTTGCATTTAAGGTGGCCAGCAGTGTATTAAGAACATAACTAGAACCTAACACTTCTTAGAAAATAGTTACTGTAAGAACTAAAATATAGAACAAGAGTATTTTTAAATATTAACATTTACTTCATTTACGCTGTAGGAAAAAACAATCATAGCATAAAGTAGATATTAATTTGTATAAGGTTCACTGTAAGTATCCAGTTAATGACTGAACACAAATTCCTAAAATATATGGGTAATGGAAGAAAAAAAATCATTATGATTTTTTTTTAATATTTGAAAGAAATAATTTGTGAAAGAAATAATTTCGCCTATTTTATGCTTTAATGTTTATTAATGAGAAATGTGAAAAGGAATGCCTAAAAGAAAAAGTCTCTCATATATTAAAATTTTTTCTGCAATAGAAATTCACGAAAAAACTAATTATTAAGTACTTTTGTGTCGTACCTAGTTGAATAAGAACCTCTGAAAACTGATTAAAATTATAGTTCCGAATCATTATTCTTAT
>BMAO01025410.1:0-14183 GCA_019973975.1 Trichonephila clavata
ATTCTCATCCTGCTCCGCTAAAATTCACTTCTTTATTTTAAAGTTATCTAAACTTCAACTACGTTGGCGAAGACTGATTCTGGTTCATGCATCACTAAATAGCCATGCACAATGATGCTGCACTGGCAAGTGATAGTGACGTAATGTATTCGTCAACATCTAATGCAAACATCAGTGATATAATACCAATCAAAAGGGAAATGATGAACTTTAAGTGTCCAAATACTCTGTACATAAAATCCTGCTTTTCTTTTTTGTTTTCTTCAGGCACCTCTAGTAGTTAACATTATCAAGATAAATGCTCCGAAAAAATAAACCACTACAACTAAAGCCTGTTTATGAAGAACTAAGTTTTTTGGCAGCCAAGCATGTGCGTTTTAACAGAAGGGCAAACTGATCAAGAAGAAAAATTTTAAACAAATTATACACTAGCTACACGTCTTGTGCTTGTTCCGCTTTCTTATCAACATTCCACTGTGACAGAGAGATTTTGCTCCTTTATCCAGGTGTCTTGTCCTTGTTCAGCTTTCTGATCGACATTCAGTTGTGACAGAGAATTGTTCTATTTTTTATCTTGCTCCTACAGCCAGGCCTCTGGTGCTTGTTCAGCTTCCTCATCGACATTCAACTGTGATTTGAGGCACTGGTTCCATTTTTTTTTGTTAACTGTCTATCCGGGCGTTTTGTACTCTTTCAGTTTTCCTCAGCGATATTGAAACTGAAATAGAGAGACTTTTTGGCAAACAAGCATGCGTAGACTCCTTACGAACGTTTAACAGAAGGGCAAATTGATCAAGAGAAAAAATATTTCACAAAGTACACACGCCTGGTCCTTGTTCAGCTTTCTGATCGACATTCAGTTGTGACAGTGACTTGTTCCATTTTTTTTCTTGCTCCTTTCTCCAGGGTTAGCTAATTTTTTTTTTACCACTGGATTCTCGAGATCTCTCTTATTTGATATGTAAATTGTCATCCAGTTACAGCAATGGATTCTGATTCTGCGCCGCTAATGAATTCACTTCTTTATTTTAAAGTCATTTACACTTCAACTACGTTGGCGAAGACTGATTCTGGTTCGTGCATCACTAAATAGCCATGCACAATGCTGTACTGGCAAGTGATAGTGACGTAATGTATTCATCAACATCTAATGCAAACATCAGTGATATAATACCAATCACAAGGGAAATGATGAACTTGAAGTGTCTAAATGCTCTGTACATAAAATCCTGCTTTTCTTTGTTTTCTTCAGGCATCTCAATTAGTTGAAATTATCAAGATAAATGCTCTGAAAAGTAAACCACTACAACTAAATTGTACCATTCGAATTTAGGACATTGGGATGCGAAATTCCATTCAAAATGAAAGGGTCTATTCTGGCATACAAGACTTAAAAAGTCGGATCACTGCAGAGATTTAATTGAGTAATAAATTCGAACCAGTGGGAAGGAGGCAATTTTTATTTCCCCACTTTTGATCTGATAAAAGATGCAAGAGGGACTTTTATGTTGTTTCTCGATTCCGAAACTTGGGAGCATTGAAGCAATAAATAGCATTTTGCTACCACTTGTCTAAGTGTTAGTAAGAACGTTTCACTTGTTGATCTGGTTTGTCTTCATCCTTAGATGATCCTTTAGATTCCGTCATTTCTTCGAGTTGGACTGCTTTAGGTATTGTCAGAGACTACATAATTTCGCTTTGAATCTTCACTTGAAACCAAAACACAGCAGTAAATAGCTGTGCTCAATGATGCTGCACTGACAAGTGATAGAGAAGTAACGAACTCATCGACATCTAATGCAATCAGCAGTGATATTATACCAATCAAAAGGAAAATGATAAACCTGGAGACTGAAATTGCTCTGTATATAAAATCCTTCTGTTCTTTGTTTTGTTCAGGCCTCGCTAGACGTTGAAATTATCGAGATAAATGTTATGAAATATATCACTACAACTAAAGCCTTTAGATACCACCTAGATTAGCAGGTGATGGACTGATGTCTACATCAGTTGGAACAACCGGAAGATTTTTTAACCCATCCATTATTTCTTTATCTGAAAGCTTCCTTTCGGGATGCTTACGGTCTTTGCTCTGCCGTCTCTTTTTAGATTTAGTCTTTTCCATAACAGCATCACCATAGGGAAATGTATTCCGAGGATAAATTTTAGGGCGAGCGCCCCCAAACGCTACAGATGCATCAGAAGGTTTTCGCATCGAACTATCCGTTTCATCGGGCTCTACAAGGATGCTTTTCGCTATCTTTTCGGTCACTTGGACAGCCTTGGCAGTCTGCTGGTCCTCGTCGTCCGCCTTCTCAACTTCTCCAACTGCAACCTCGGCTGTCTTTTCGGATTCTTAGACCACCTCAAAAGTCTGCTGGTCCCCGGCGTCCGCTTCGACGTCGGCCTTCTGGTCAACTTCAACCTCGGCAACCTTTTCGGTCTCTATGACCGCCTCGACAGTCTTCCGGTCCCCGTCGTTTGCCTTCTCTTCAACCTCTCCAACTGCGGTCTCTGTAATCTTTTTGGTTTCTTGGATCACCTCGATAGTCTGCTGGTCTCCGGAGTACACCTTCTCGTCAACTTCTACTGCGGTCTCGGCAATCTTTTCGGCTTCTATGACCACCTTGTCAATCTGCTGGTCCCCGGCAACAAACTCAACGTCGGCCTTCTCAGCTTTTGGAACTGCAGCCTCTGCCATCTTTTCGGTCTCTTCGACAGTCTGCTGGTCCCCTTGGCGTCCACCTTCTCGTCAACCTCTCCAACCGAGGCCTCAACGGTTCTTTCGGCCTCGACAGTCTTCTGGTCCTGTCGTTTTCTTCTCGTCAACCTCTTCAACTGCGGCCTCGGCCAGTTTTTCGGCTACTTGAACCGTCTCGAAAGTCTGCTGATCCCCGGCGTCTACATTCTCGTCAACCTCTGCAACTGCGGCCCCGGCCATATTTTTAGTCTCCTGGACAGTCTGCTTGTCCCCGGCGTTCGCTTCGGTGCCGGTTCTTGGGATATGCAGCGAGTTGCCTCCTTGAGGTATTCGATTACGATCTTTGGAGTTTCTAGAGCTAAGTCAACAATCGCATCATCGGATTTCCGAAGTGCAATTAGGGTCAGTTTATCGGCGTCAGAGGTTTTTCCCTGTGTGCTTTTGCTTCGTTTCGCCGCATCAGCGGTTTTGCCAATTGAACTCTCCGTCTCTTTCGCCGCATCAGTGGTTTTGCCAATTGAATTCTCGGTCTCTTTCGCCGCATCAGCGGTTTTGCCAATTGAACTATCGGTCTCTTTTGCCGCATCAGCGGTTTTGCCAATTGAACTATCGGTCTCTTTCGCCGCATCAGCGGTTTTGCCAATTGAACTATCGGTCTCTTTTGCCGCATAAGCGGTTTTGCCAATTGAACTATCGGTCTCTTTCGCTGCATCAGCGGTTTTTCCAATTGAACTCGGGGGTCCGTTTCGCCGTATCTCCCGGTTTTCCAGTTGTACTCGGGGTCCGTTTCGCCGCATATCCCGGTTTTCCAGTTAAACTTGGGGTCCGTTTCGCAGCATCTCCCGGTTTTCCAGTTGAACTCTTGCTCTGATTCGCTGCATCAGCGGTTTTTCCAATTGATGTCTTACTCCGATTGGCCGCATCAGCGGTTTTTCCAGTTGAACTTTTGCTCCGATTCGCTGCATCGGCGGTTTTTTCAATTGATGTCTAGCTCCGATTCGCCGCATCAGCGGTTTTTCCAGTTGAACTATTGCTCCGAATCACTGCATCAGCGGTTTTTCCAATTTATCTCTCGCTCCGATTCGCCGCTTTAGCGGTTTTTCCAATTGAACTCTCGGTCTGTTTCGCCGCATCAGCGGTTTTGCCAATTGACAGAGAATTGTTGCATTTTTTTCTTGCTCCTTTCTCCAGGATTAGCTCATTTTTTTACCACTGGATTCTCGAGATCACTCTTATTTGACATATGTAGATTGTCATCCAGTTACAGCAATGGATTCTCATCCTGCTCCGCTGACAAATTCACTTCTTTATTTTAAAGTTATCTAAACTTCAACTACGTTGGCGAAGACTGATTCTGGTTCATGCATCACTAAATAGCCATGCACAATGATGCTGCACTGGCAAGTGATAGTGACGTAATGTATTCGTCAACATCTAATGCAAACATCAGTGATATAATACCAATCAAAAGGGAAATGATGAACTTTAAGTGTCCAAATACTCTGTACATAAAATCCTGCTTTTCTTTTTTGTTTTCTTCAGGCACCTCTAGTAGTTAACATTATCAAGATAAATGCTCCGAAAAATAAACCACTACAACTAAAGCCTGTTTATGAAGAACTAAGTTTTTGGCAGCCAAGCATGTGCGTTTAACAGAAGGGCAAACTGATCAAGAAGAAAAATTTTAACAAATTATACACTAGCTACACGTCTTGTGCTTGTTCCGCTTTCTTATCAACATTCCACTGTGACAGAGAGATTTGCTCCTTTATCCAGGTGTCTTGTCCTTGTTCAGCTTTCTGATCGACATTCAGTTGTGACAGAGAATTGTTCTATTTTTATCTTGCTCCTACAGCCAGGCCTCTGGTGCTTGTTCAGCTTCCTCATCGACATTCAACTGTGATTGAGGCACTGGTTCCATTTTTTTTGTTAACTGTCTATCCGGGCGTTTTGTACTCCTTCAGTTTCCTCAGCGATATTGAACTGAAATAGAGAGACTTTTTGGCAAACAAGCATGCGTAGACTCCTTACGAACGTTTAACAGAAGGGCAAATTGATCAAGAGAAAAAATATTTCACAAAGTACACACGCCTGGTCCTTGTTCAGCTTTCTGATCGACATTCAGTTGTGACAGTGACTTGTTCCATTTTTTTCTTGCTCCTTTATCCAGGGTTAGCTAATTTTTTTTTACCACTGGATTCTCGAGATCTCTCTTATTTGATATGTAAATTGTCATCCAGTTACAGCAATGGATTCTGATTCTGCGCCGCTAATGAATTCACTTCTTTATTTTAAAGTCATTTACACTTCAACTACGTTGGCGAAGACTGATTCTGGTTCATGCATCACTAAATAGCCATGCACAATGCTGTACTGGCAAGTGATAGTGACGTAATGTATTCATCAACATCTAATGCAAACATCAGTGATATAATACCAATCACAAGGGAAATGATGAACTTGAAGTGTCTAAATGCTCTGTACATAAAATCCTGCTTTTCTTTGTTTTCTTCAGGCATCTCTATTAGTTGAAATTATCAAGATAAATGCTCTGAAAAGTAAACCACTACAACTAAATTGTACCATTCGAATTTAGGACATTGGGATGCGAAATTCCATTCAAAATGAAATCAAAATAGTCCAAGGGTCTATTCTGGCATACAAGACTTAAAAAGTCGGATCACTGCAGAGATTTAATTGAGTAATAAATTCGAACCAGTGGGAAGGAGGCAATTTTTATTTCCCCACTTTTGATCTGATAAAAGATGCAAGAGGGACTTTTATGTTGTTTCTCGATTCCGAAACTTGGGAGCATTGAAGCAATAAATAGCATTTTGCTACCACTTGTCTAAGTGTTAGTAAGAACGTTTCACTTGTTGATCTGGTTTGTCTTCATCCTTAGATGATCCTTTAGATTCCGTCATTTCTTCGAGTTGGACTGCTTTAGGTATTGTCAGAGACTACATAATTTCGCTTTGACTCTTCACTTGAAACCAAAACACAGCAGTAAATAGCTGTGCTCAATGATGCTGCACTGACAAGTGATAGAGAAGTAACGAACTCATCGACATCTAATGCAAACAGCAGTGATATTATACCAATCAAAAGGAAAATGATAAACCTGGAGACTCAAATTGCTCTGTATATAAAATCCTTCTATTCTTTGTTTTGTTCAGGCCTCGCTAGACGTTGAAATTATCGAGATAAATGTTATGAAATATATCACTACAACTAAAGCCTTTAGATACCACCTAGATTAGCAGGTGATGGACTGATGTCTACATCAGTTGGAACAACCGGAAGATTTTTTAACCCATCCATTATTTCTTTATCTGAAAGCTTCCTTTCGGGATGCTTACGGTCTTTGCTCTGCCGTCTCTTTTTAGATTTAGTCTTTTCCATAACAGCATCACCATAGGGAAATGTATTCCGAGGATAAATTTTAGGGCGAGCGCCCCCAAACGCTACAGATGCATCAGAAGGTTTTCGCATCGAACTATCCGTTTCATCGGGCTCTACAAGGATGCTTTTCGCTATCTTTTCGGTCACTTGGACAGCCTTGGCAGTCTGCTGGTCCTCGTCGTCCCCCTTCTCAACTTCTCCAACTGCAACCTCGGCTGTCTTTTCGGATTCTTAGACCACCTCAAAAGTCTGCTGGTCCCCGGCGTCCGCTTCGACGTCGGCCTTCTGGTCAACTTCAACCTCGGCAACCTTTTCGGTCTCTATGACCGCCTCGACAGTCTTCCGGTCCCCGTCGTTTGCCTTCTCTTCAACCTCTCCAACTGCGGTCTCTGTAATCTTTTTGGTTTCTTGGATCACCTCGATAGTCTGCTGGTCTCCGGAGTACACCTTCTCGTCAACTTCTACTGCGGTCTCGGCAATCTTTTCGGCTTCTATGACCACCTTGTCAATCTGCTGGTCCCCGGCAACAAACTCAACGTCGGCCTTCTCAGCTTTTGGAACTGCAGCCTCTGCCATCTTTTCGGTCTCTTCGACAGTCTGCTGGTCCCTTGGCGTCCACCTTCTCGTCAACCTCTCCAACCGAGGCCTCAACCGTTCTTTCGGCCTCGACAGTCTTCTGGTCCCTGTCGTTTTCCTTCTCGTCAACCTCTTCAACTGCGGCCTCGGCCAGTTTTTCGGCTACTTGAACCGTCTCGAAAGTCTGCTGATCCCCGGCGTCTACATTCTCGTCAACCTCTGCAACTGCGGCCCCGGCCATATTTTTAGTCTCCTGGACAGTCTGCTTGTCCCCGGCGTTCGCTTCGGTGCCGGTTCTTGGGATATGCAGCGAGTTGCCTCCTTGAGGTATTCGATTACGATCTTTGGAGTTTCTAGAGCTAAGTCAACAATCGCATCATCGGATTTCCGAAGTGCAATTAGGGTCAGTTTATCGGCGTCAGAGGTTTTTCCCTGTGTGCTTTTGCTTCGTTTCGCCGCATCAGCGGTTTTGCCAATTGAACTCTCCGTCTCTTTCGCCGCATCAGTGGTTTTGCCAATTGAATTCTCGGTCTCTTTCGCCGCATCAGCGGTTTTGCCAATTGAACTATCGGTCTCTTTTGCCGCATCAGCGGTTTTGCCAATTGAACTATCGGTCTCTTTCGCCGCATCAGCGGTTTTTCCAATTGAACTATCGGTCTCTTTTGCCGCATAAGCGGTTTTGCCAATTGAAACTATCGGTCTCTTTCGCCGCATCAGCGGTTTTTCCAATTGAACTCGGGGGTCCGTTTCGCCGTATCTCCCGGTTTTCCAGTTGTACTCGGGGTCCGTTTCGCCGCATATCCCGGTTTTCCAGTTAAACTTGGGGTCCGTTTCGCAGCATCTCCCGGTTTTCCAGTTGAACTCTTGCTCTGATTCGCTGCATCAGCGGTTTTTCCAATTGATGTCTTACTCCGATTCGCCGCATCAGCGGTTTTTCCAGTTGAACTTTTGCTCCGATTCGCTGCATCGGCGGTTTTTTCAATTGATGTCTTGCTCCGATTCGCCGCATCAGCGGTTTTTCCAGTTGAACTTTTGCTCCGAATCGCTGCATCAGCGGTTTTTCCAATTGATCTCTCGCTCCGATTCGCCGCATCAGCGGTTTTTCCAATTGAACTCTCGGTCTGTTTCGCCGCATCAGCGGTTTTGCCAATTGACAGAGAATTGTTGCATTTTTTTCTTGCTCCTTTCTCCAGGATTAGCTCATTTTTTTACCACTGGATTCTCGAGATCACTCTTATTTGACATATGTAGATTGTCATCCAGTTACAGCAATGGATTCTCATCCTGCTCCGCTAACAAATTCACTTCTTTATTTTAAAGTCATCTAAACTTCAACTACGTTGGCGAAGACTGATTCTGGTTCATGCATCACTAAATAGCCATGCACAATGATGCTGCACTGGCAAGTGATAGTGACGTAATGTATTCGTCAACATCTAATGCAAACATCAGTGATATAATACCAATCAAAAGGGAAATGATGAACTTTAAGTGTCCAAATACTCTGTACATAAAATCCTGCTTTTCTTTTTTGTTTTCTTCAGGCACCTCTAGTAGTTAACATTATCAAGATAAATGCTCCG
Organism: Trichonephila clavata; assembly: GCA_019973975.1. Classification (NCBI taxonomy): domain Eukaryota; kingdom Metazoa; phylum Arthropoda; class Arachnida; order Araneae; family Nephilidae; genus Trichonephila; species Trichonephila clavata. The sequence goes on from BMAO01025410.1 coordinate 8,263, forward strand.
AAAAATAAACCACTACAACTAAAGCCTGTTTATGAAGAACTAAGTTTTTGGCAGCCAAGCATGTGCGTTTAACAGAAGGGCAAACTGATCAAGAAGAAAAATTTTAACAAATTATACACTAGCTACACGTCTTGTGCTTGTTCCGCTTTCTTATCAACATTCCACTGTGACAGAGAGATTTGCTCCTTTATCCAGGTGTCTTGTCCTTGTTCAGCTTTCTGATCGACATTCAGTTGTGACAGAGAATTGTTCTATTTTTATCTTGCTCCTACAGCCAGGCCTCTGGTGCTTGTTCAGCTTCCTCATCGACATTCAACTGTGATTGAGGCACTGGTTCCATTTTTTTTGTTAACTGTCTATCCGGGCGTTTTGTACTCCTTCAGTTTCCTCAGCGATATTGAACTGAAATAGAGAGACTTTTTGGCAAACAAGCATGCGTAGACTCCTTACGAACGTTTAACAGAAGGGCAAATTGATCAAGAGAAAAAATATTTCACAAAGTACACACGCCTGGTCCTTGTTCAGCTTTCTGATCGACATTCAGTTGTGACAGTGACTTGTTCCATTTTTTTCTTGCTCCTTTATCCAGGGTTAGCTAATTTTTTTTTACCACTGGATTCTCGAGATCTCTCTTATTTGATATGTAAATTGTCATCCAGTTACAGCAATGGATTCTGATTCTGCGCCGCTAATGAATTCACTTCTTTATTTTAAAGTCATTTACACTTCAACTACGTTGGCGAAGACTGATTCTGGTTCATGCATCACTAAATAGCCATGCACAATGCTGTACTGGCAAGTGATAGTGACGTAATGTATTCATCAACATCTAATGCAAACATCAGTGATATAATACCAATCACAAGGGAAATGATGAACTTGAAGTGTCTAAATGCTCTGTACATAAAATCCTGCTTTTCTTTGTTTTCTTCAGGCATCTCTATTAGTTGAAATTATCAAGATAAATGCTCTGAAAAGTAAACCACTACAACTAAATTGTACCATTCGAATTTAGGACATTGGGATGCGAAATTCCATTCAAAATGAAATCAAAATAGTCCAAGGGTCTATTCTGGCATACAAGACTTAAAAAGTCGGATCACTGCAGAGATTTAATTGAGTAATAAATTCGAACCAGTGGGAAGGAGGCAATTTTTATTTCCCCACTTTTGATCTGATAAAAGATGCAAGAGGGACTTTTATGTTGTTTCTCGATTCCGAAACTTGGGAGCATTGAAGCAATAAATAGCATTTTGCTACCACTTGTCTAAGTGTTAGTAAGAACGTTTCACTTGTTGTTGATCTGGTTTGTCTTCATCCTTAGATGATCCTTTAGATTCCGTCATTTCTTCGAGTTGGACTGCTTTAGGTATTGTCAGAGACTACATAATTTCGCTTTGACTCTTCACTTGAAACCAAAACACAGCAGTAAATAGCTGTGCTCAATGATGCTGCACTGACAAGTGATAGAGAAGTAACGAACTCATCGACATCTAATGCAATCAGCAGTGATATTATACCAATCAAAAGGAAAATGATAAACCTGGAGACTGAAATTGCTCTGTATATAAAATCCTTCTGTTCTTTGTTTTGTTCAGGCCTCGCTAGACGTTGAAATTATCGAGATAAATGTTATGAAATATATCACTACAACTAAAGCCTTTAGATACCACCTAGATTAGCAGGTGATGGACTGATGTCTACATCAGTTGGAACAACCGGAAGATTTTTTAACCCATCCATTATTTCTTTATCTGAAAGCTTCCTTTCGGGATGCTTACGGTCTTTGCTCTGCCGTCTCTTTTTAGATTTAGTCTTTTCCATAACAGCATCACCATAGGGAAATGTATTCCGAGGATAAATTTTAGGGCGAGCGCCCCCAAACGCTACAGATGCATCAGAAGGTTTTCGCATCGAACTATCCGTTTCATCGGGCTCTACAAGGATGCTTTTCGCTATCTTTTCGGTCACTTGGACAGCCTTGGCAGTCTGCTGGTCCTCGTCGTCCGCCTTCTCAACTTCTCCAACTGCAACCTCGGCTGTCTTTTCGGATTCTTGGACCACCTCAAAAGTCTGCTGGTCCCCGGCGTCCGCTTCGACGTCGGCCTTCTGGTCAACTTCAACCTCGGCAACCTTTTCGGTCTCTATGACCGCCTCGACAGTCTTCCGGTCCCCGTCGTTTGCCTTCTCTTCAACCTCTCCAACTGCGGTCTCTGTAATCTTTTTGGTTTCTTGGATCACCTCGATAGTCTGCTGGTCTCCGGAGTACACCTTCTCGTCAACTTCTACTGCGGTCTCGGCAATCTTTTCGGCTTCTATGACCACCTTGTCAATCTGCTGGTCCCCGGCAACAAACTCAACGTCGGCCTTCTCAGCTTTTGGAACTGCAGCCTCTGCCATCTTTTCGGTCTCTTCGACAGTCTGCTGGTCCCCTTGGCGTCCACCTTCTCGTCAACCTCTCCAACCGAGGCCTCAACGGTTCTTTCGGCCTCGACAGTCTTCTGGTCCCTGTCGTTTTCCTTCTCGTCAACCTCTTCAACTGCGGCCTCGGTCAGTTTTTCGGCTACTTGAACCGTCTCGAAAGTCTGCTGATCCCCGGCGTCTACATTCTCGTCAACCTCTGCAACTGCGGCCCCGGCCATATTTTTAGTCTCCTGGACAGTCTGCTTGTCCCCGGCGTTCGCTTCGGTGCCGGTTCTTGGGATATGCAGCGAGTTGCCTCCTTGAGGTATTCGATTACGATCTTTGGAGTTTCTAGAGCTAAGTCAACAATCGCATCATCGGATTTCCGAAGTGCAATTAGGGTCAGTTTATCGGCGTCAGAGGTTTTTCCCTGTGTGCTTTTGCTTCGTTTCGCCGCATCAGCGGTTTTGCCAATTGAACTATCCGTCTCTTTCGCCGCATCAGTGGTTTTTCCAATTGAATTCTCGGTCTCTTTCGCCGCATCAGCGGTTTTGCCAATTGAACTATCGGTCTCTTTTGCCGCATCAGCGGTTTTGCCAATTGAACTATCGGTCTCTTTCGCCGCATCAGCGGTTTTGCCAATTGAACTATCGGTCTCTTTTGCCGCATAAGCGGTTTTGCCAATTGAACTATCGGTCTCTTTCGCCGCATCAGCGGTTTTTCCAATTGAACTCGGGGGTCCGTTTCGCCGCATATCCCGGTTTTCCAGTTGTACTCGGGGTCCGTTTCGCCGCATATCCCGGTTTTCCAGTTAAACTTGGGGTCCGTTTCGCAGCATCTCCCGGTTTTCCAGTTGAACTCTTGCTCTGATTCGCTGCATCAGCGGTTTTTCCAATTGATGTCTTACTCCGATTGCCGCATCAGCGGTTTTTCCAGTTGAACTTTTGCTCCGATTCGCTGCATCGGCGGTTTTTTCAATTGATGTCTTGCTCCGATTCGCCGCATCAGCGGTTTTTCCAGTTGAACTTTTGCTCCGAATCACTGCATCAGCGGTTTTTCCAATTGATCTCTCGCTCCGATTCGCCGCATCAGCGGTTTTTCCAATTGAACTCTCGGTCTGTTTCGCCGCATCAGCGGTTTTGCCAATTGACAGAGAATTGTTGCATTTTTTTCTTGCTCCTTTCTCCAGGATTAGCTCATTTTTTTACCACTGGATTCTCGAGATCACTCTTATTTGACATATGTAGATTGTCATCCAGTTACAGCAATGGATTCTCATCCTGCTCCGCTGACAAATTCACTTCTTTATTTTAAAGTTATCTAAACTTCAACTACGTTGGCGAAGACTGATTCTGGTTCATGCATCACTAAATAGCCATGCACAATGATGCTGCACTGGCAAGTGATAGTGACGTAATGTATTCGTCAACATCTAATGCAAACATCAGTGATATAATACCAATCAAAAGGGAAATGATGAACTTTAAGTGTCCAAATACTCTGTACATAAAATCCTGCTTTTCTTTTTTGTTTTCTTCAGGCACCTCTAGTAGTTAACATTATCAAGATAAATGCTCCGAAAAATAAACCACTACAACTAAAGCCTGTTTATGAAGAACTAAGTTTTTGGCAGCCAAGCATGTGCGTTTAACAGAAGGGCAAACTGATCAAGAAGAAAAATTTTAACAAATTATACACTAGCTACACGTCTTGTGCTTGTTCCGCTTTCTTATCAACATTCCACTGTGACAGAGAGATTTGCTCCTTTATCCAGGTGTCTTGTCCTTGTTCAGCTTTCTGATCGACATTCAGTTGTGACAGAGAATTGTTCTATTTTTATCTTGCTCCTACAGCCAGGCCTCTGGTGCTTGTTCAGCTTCCTCATCGACATTCAACTGTGATTGAGGCACTGGTTCCATTTTTTTTGTTAACTGTCTATCCGGGCGTTTTGTACTCCTTCAGTTTCCTCAGCGATATTGAACTGAAATAGAGAGACTTTTTGGCAAACAAGCATGCGTAGACTCCTTACGAACGTTTAACAGAAGGGCAAATTGATCAAGAGAAAAAATATTTCACAAAGTACACACGCCTGGTCCTTGTTCAGCTTTCTGATCGACATTCAGTTGTGACAGTGACTTGTTCCATTTTTTTCTTGCTCCTTTATCCAGGGTTAGCTAATTTTTTTTTACCACTGGATTCTCGAGATCTCTCTTATTTGATATGTAAATTGTCATCCAGTTACAGCAATGGATTCTGATTCTGCGCCGCTAATGAATTCACTTCTTTATTTTAAAGTCATTTACACTTCAACTACGTTGGCGAAGACTGATTCTGGTTCATGCATCACTAAATAGCCATGCACAATGCTGTACTGGCAAGTGATAGTGACGTAATGTATTCATCAACATCTAATGCAAACATCAGTGATATAATACCAATCACAAGGGAAATGATGAACTTGAAGTGTCTAAATGCTCTGTACATAAAATCCTGCTTTTCTTTGTTTTCTTCAGGCATCTCTATTAGTTGAAATTATCAAGATAAATGCTCTGAAAAGTAAACCACTACAACTAAATTGTACCATTCGAATTTAGGACATTGGGATGCGAAATTCCATTCAAAATGAAATCAAAATAGTCCAAGGGTCTATTCTGGCATACAAGACTTAAAAAGTCGGATCACTGCAGAGATTTAATTGAGTAATAAATTCGAACCAGTGGGAAGGAGGCAATTTTTATTTCCCCACTTTTGATCTGATAAAAGGTGCAAGAGGGACTTTTATGTTGTTTCTCGATTCCGAAACTTGGGAGCATTGAAGCAATAAATAGCATTTTGCTACCACTTGTCTAAGTGTTAGTAAGAACGTTTCACTTGTTGATCAGGTTTGTCTTCAGCCTTAGATGATCCTTTAGAATCTGTCATTTCTTCGTGTTGGACTGCTTTAGGTATTGTCAGAGACTACATAATTTTGCTTTGACTCTTCACTTGAAACCAAGACACAGCAGTAAATAGCTGTGCTAAATGATGCTGCACTGACAAGTGATAGAGAAGTAACGAACTCATCGACATCTAATGCAATCAGCAGTGATATTATACCAATCAAAAGGAAAATGATAAACCTGGAGACTGAAATTGCTCTGTATATAAAATCCTTCTGTTCTTTGTTTTGTTCAGGCCTCGCTAGACGTTGAAATTATCGAGATAAATGTTATGAAATATATCACTACAACTAAAGCCTTTAGATACCACCTAGATTAGCAGGTGATGGACTGATGTCTACATCAGTTGGAACAACCGGAAGATTTTTTAACCCATCCATTATTTCTTTATCTGAAAGCTTCCTTTCGGGATGCTTACGGTCTTTGCTCTGCCGTCTCTTTTTAGATTTAGTCTTTTCCATAACAGCATCACCATAGGGAAATGTATTCCGAGGATAAATTTTAGGGCGAGCGCCCCCAAACGCTACAGATGCATCAGAAGGTTTTCGCATCGAACTATCCGTTTCACGGGCTCTACAA
>BMAO01025411.1:0-19447 GCA_019973975.1 Trichonephila clavata
TTTGCTTCCTTTAAGTAAGTTTATAATTTGTTTTTAAATAATCTTTTATTTTAGATTTTTTGATATGCTCGCGCCCACCACGTAGTGTTATCACGGCCCCCTAGAGGGCGCGCCCGACAGTTTGAGAAACACTGTTGTATTGTCAAGGGAAGCAAAGTATTGGCCGACGGGCTGACAGTCCACGCTGCTGTAAACGTCGTTGCATCGTGGATACTGTGATTGCTATATAACACATCACTCAATAAGTCCCGGTCCTGATAGATTGCGCTGCCTTCTTACTTTCCTAAGCTTACCCTAGTAGTACTAACCTTCAAATGACACGTGTCAAAATTTCATTATAATATCTTGTTTAGTTTAGAAGTTATTGCGGTTTCAGTGAAGCAACTTTTGTCTGTTTAGAAGCAATGGACGAAAAAGAATTTCGCGTGTTAGTTAAACATCACTTTTAGATGGAAAAAAAGTACTGTTCAAGCAAAACAATTACTTGATAAGTGTTGTCCGGACTCTTCTCTATCGGCAATGGTTAAGAGGTGGTATGTTCACTTCAAACATGGCCAAAGACACAAACGACGCTGAACACCCAGGTGGCCCGAATACGGCTGTTGTTCCAGAAAACATTAAAATATACCATAAAATCTTTGTATCCGATTCGTAAATTGAAGTTGCGTGAGATAGCAGAAGATTTGAAGATATCAAAGTGCAATGTATTCACTATTTTGCATGAATATTTGTCGATGAGAAAGCTGTGTTCAAAATGGGTGCTGCGTTTGCTCACTATCGATCAAATGCATCGACAATTCAGAGAACTGTTTGGAGTAGTTTAAGCAAAATAAGCAGGATTTTTTTCTTAGATATGTGACAATTGATGAAACATGGATCCATAACTACATGCCTGAATCAAAAGGATCGTCAACTGAGTAGACCGCAACCGGTGAAAGCGGTTCAAAGCGACCAAAAATTCAAACATCAGCTGGCAAGGTTAGGGCGTCCGTATTTTGAGATGCACATAAAATTTTGTTAATTGATTACTTTGAGAAAGACAAAACCATTAGTAGTGAATATTGCATGAAATTATTGGATCAAGTGAATGAAAAAATAAAGAAAAAACTACCTCAAATGCAAAACAAAATATGCTGTCTTACTAGACAGTGCTCTGTGCCACAAGTCCATGAAAACGATAGTCAAATTGAACGAATTGCGCTTCGAACTACTTTCCCACCCACCGTACAATCCAGATCTGGCTTTCAGTTACTACTAGCTGCTTGCAGACCATAAATAATGCTCCAGGGAAAGAGGTTTGGCGCAAATGTGTGAAAAAGTGATTGCCGATAATGAAGCGCAGTTTGAAAGTACAGACAAATCGTTCTACGAAAAAGATATAGACAAATTAAAAGGGAGTTGAACTGAATGTATTCCTCTTAAAGGGATGTATATTGATAAATAATACTGAATTTGCCTTAAAGTTGTTGTTTCATTAGTTAGGCTCGGGACTTAATGAATGATGCGTTACATGCCAGTCTCCTGACTAATGGTCTATGGTGTGGGTTTACGGTTTTCCGGTCCGACCTCGCAATACATCTATTTTCTAGGGTGTTATTCATGGGAGCGATGGAGTATCCTACATGCCATTCAGTAAGATTCTCAGCAACCCACTGATTCCCTATTCGCATGACAGTGGGTGGATTTCGATTATTGCGACAGGCTATATTCAGCAACGATAATCCACACTCTTAATAAGCAACCATTGTGTCTCTTTCAAATTCCTACACTTGCTGGTAAGCATTTCTTCTTATGTTCTTACGCCTAACATGATTCTCTGAGTGAACTCTGACCTTACAAAGTGCTTTGCGAATGAGAAATCTACTACACAACTTTTCTTTTATGCAAGGCTTCAGATGTCGTTTCTCCTTCTTGTGTCGTCTAAATGCGCTGAAATACTAATCCTTTGCATATCACAAACCTTTCTTCCTTTCATGTGATTTTAACGCTCATCAGATCATTCCCTCCTGGTGTTTCAATTTTAATGGCCAGTAGTGTAATTCAGATAGCAAAATATATTATACGGAACACTTGAGCAACATATATCATTTGATTATTTTCCTAAAGTATGATAAAACATTTATTGTTAATGTCGTAGCAAAAATTTAGGCAGATCCAGAGTACGTATATTTTTTTGAAGCTATCAAAAATTTCAAAATAAATTGCGCTCTTTAGAGATTCAATTAATTATTTCAATATTTATTCATGAATAAGTCAAATGAATTTGCAGGAGAAAAAAAAGGATACATTTTGATTTAATGTTAAATTATTTTTTTTAAAAAATTGTCAAACATGTTTTGAGATTAAATGAAAATATTTACTATTTCTAGGGAAATTCATTCTGGACTGTATAAAAATAAATTATTTCTTAATTTGTATAATTAACATTGTTGAACATTCTTCATTTTGGTCATTTTAAACAATAATAATCATATGAGAGAATATCTAGAAATTTGTTAGTCAATAATTTATTACGTATATATATAGTTTTACATTACTTATTACAATGAATAATAATTTATGTATAATATTTGCTTAAATTTATAATAGTTTAACAGGAATAACATTTGAATAAATTTTGAATCTAAGTTTTAATATACTGAATATATCTGTTTCAGAAAAGGAAAAAATAATAGCCGTGGAATGATACATTAAAGTTATTAATAAATATTTAACTAAATCATGCATTTATATGTAAAATTATTTACTTTTTACTCTCAAACGAGACTTATTACTTTATTTTACTTCTTTTTTACCTCTTATTCAGTATTTTGATGAATTTCCTAGCGTGAATTTGAGTGGAACAATTTTTAATGTTAGTTGTATTAAAATCTTTCTCATTATTCCCACTAATTTTGATTTAAAATCGAAATAATACAAACTTATTCAGATAAAAAAAATTCCATTCAATTTGTTTCAGAATCATAAAGTTTTTACACTTATAAATTACAATTTGTGGAGACACTTAAACTTTTGTACAAGAACCATGCATTAAATTTTCCAAAGTATACTTGTTGTTGCTATCGTGAAGATTGTTATATTTTTTAATTCCTACTTTTTGCTCACTCTCTCCCTGTATATACATATTTATATATTTTGTTTAAGTTTTCAATCGTCAATAAAATACTTTCCATTTTCATCCAAAATCAAGTTCAAATAATTTTTTTAAACTTGTAGTGGATGACACTTGATGTTGATACAGTTTTTTCAAAAAATAATTCATTAGTTACCGGTTAATTAATTAAACTAATTACAGGTTTTTGACACCAACTTAGATTTATCTCTATTGTTGTGAGAATGTAACTGTTAAAACGATGACAAACGTTGGCGTGGAAAACCGATTTTTCTGCCAAATTAACCAAACCGGGTATGCATTTTTACAACAATTCAGACAAATCATGCTGTTTTTTGAATTCCTACTATTAGTTTACTCTCTCCCTTTGTATATATAAATTTTTTTTACAAATTTTCAATTTTTAATAAAATACCTTCTATTCATCCATTCAAAGTAGAAATTCACTTATTAACAATTTTTTTTATATTACTTGTTACTTCTTATTTTGTATTTTGATGAATTTCCCAGCGTGAATCTGTGTGGTTTAATTTTTAATACTAGTTGTATTAAAATCTGTTTCATTATTCCCACTAAATTTGATTTAAAATCGAAATAATAAAAACTTATTCAGATCTAAAAAAAATTCCATTAATTTTGTTTCAGAATCATAAAATATTTACACTTATAAATTACAATTTGTGGAGACACTTAATCCTTTGTACAAGAACAATACATTAAATTGTGCAAAATATTCTGGTTTTTGTTATAGTGAAGATTGCTATATTTTTTTCCTTGTCCGCTTAGATTTATATAGAAATTTCTCTAATCCAAATTAAAATATATCCCAAGGGAAATAAAACATTAAAAAAATGTTTTTTCCTCGGAAAAAAAAAGGGGGGAAAAAGGATTCAAACACAAAGTTTTTCGGTTAGAAATGTATTTTACCACAAAGACCCTTATTTGCCGTTCACAAAGAACGTGTAATACCTTAATCTCTGCTTCTCTTCAATTGGAAATGTTTTTCCACTCTAGATTTTTGTTAGAGAATAGATTTCCTGTTTCAGACATACTTACAACGAGCCCGCAAGGAGATTTTCCTAATGACCATCTTCTATCTCCTTTGGATTTCATAGAAAAGGTATTTCCAGCAAAGCCTTCCCAGAATGTCATGAATACGCATTGATTTAGAAAAACTTCACCAATTTCACCTTTTCGATTGTAGGATCTCAGATTACTTTCAGAAAAACCTGCACTGTCGCCTCTAACCAAAAAAAAAGATTCAACAATTCAGTTTATATTGATAACTCTTAAGGTTTTATTAAACAAAAATATTTTTTTATCAGTATTTCCTGGTAGGCATAAATTTAATGTATAGTATAATTAAATAAGTAATTTTAAAAAATCAAAGAATCAAAGCCTTTTTGGAATAAATTATTGAAGTATTTGTAATAAATACTGTAATGAATGAGAAGAAATTCAGAGGCTATGGGAAAATTAATTAATTAAAATTCAGGGACTGCAGGGAATAAAAGAAACTGTATGTTCTATTAAATTTTTTATTCTTTAAATAGATTTTCAATTTTTATTTATTAGAATACATATATATATACTCCTTTAAAATTGAAGTGAAAATGAATAATGTGCAGTTTGAATGAAAATGAATAGTTTGAAAAATGTTTTAAAAAAGGTAAAGAATGTTTTTACGTGCTTTTCGAACCAAAAAAAACATTTACAAAAAAAACTACAAAAATTAATTTTTTATACGGTCCCCAGGTCCTATCACTTATATTTAGGAAAAGATGCAGTACACAAAAACAAGGAAACACAAAAAGTTTCATTTTATTACATTAAAAACTGACTGAGTTTTACCTACATAAATTTGAAGCATCTGAGTTGCTCAGAAAAGGGGGTTGTATATAAATTGAGTTTAGAGAACAGTAATTCACTATCTACAGAAAGAACAAAAGAAAAACATCATAGTAATATTTTAACATCGTAGTGAACATCATAGATTGACAATTTGTATTGCTGTTTGGCAAACAATAAAAATTAAATTAAAGAAATACAACTTGTACCAAAAAGATTAAAACAGCTTGTTTTAACAAAAAGCAGCAAAATAATACAGGATTTGCCGTTCAAATTATAGCATAATGTGAAATGATGTACCAATCATGAATCAGGGGCTTATTATATCAGAATGACCAAATTAACTTAAATAATGGTGAAGACACGAGGTGTGGCACGAGACAAGGGAATACGTCTATGACAACTCCCAGTTACAAAAGTGTTGAACAGCACGTGCAATTGTACAATAAGATGAATGTCTTCCAGTGGGAAATTTAATGGCGTAAAGTCTTACCGCCTCTCTCTTATTTCGATTACTCACTGCCCATAAAACAGTACCATTTCGCAGTATTCTTCATTTATATACATCTCGTTCTCCCGTACTAGAATTTATAAATTTAGAATACGACTGTATGCAATTGCAAGCGACTACACAACAGATTTTTAACGTTCGTCATGATCAGCAAAAACACAGCAAATCAGACTGAAGCCGCAGCATATAAGTCTATTTTTTTGGAACTGCTTTTGAAATGTTTTCTTCGTCCAAAATATTTTGTTTTTTCTATGTTTTAAACATACACAGAATAAATTTTATTTCTTAAGTACTCAAATATTGTATTATTAACGTATGCTTTTAAATTTAAAAACGATTTACATAAAGGTGACGAGCAAGAGCGAAAGTTTCTTGGCAGAGCTCCAACTAATTTCACTTTGGAGACGACCCCTTACTAGTTTCTTGAAAATAGCCGAGAAAATGGAAAAAATATATGATTTTCAAAGTTCCATAACTCGGCCAGTTTTTATCGTAATAAAATGAAACTTTTCATGTTTACTTTGTTTTTGTGTGTACTGCATCTTTTCCTAAATATAAGTGATAGGACCTGGGGACCGTATAAAAATTAATTTTTGCAATTTTTTTCTAAATGGGTGTTTTGGTTCGAAAAGCACGTAAAAACATTCTTTACCTGTTTTAAAACATTTTTCAAATTGGAAGTGCATATCTAAACCGAACGGTTCGGGAATTTGCTACTGGGTCACATTAAGGCTGGACACCCTGTATATACAACACAACAGCAAAAATTCGACTCTGAATATATATTGTAACGTAGATCGGGTTCGAGGATTTTATGCAAAAGCAGTCGTAAGCAACAAGACAGTTCTTTGCGAGCGATGCGTATTTATTAGCGTAAATCAATCCTTAAAAATACAGGATTCAACAGCAAAGTTCACTGAATAAATAACAGAAGGATTTCCCACCTTCAACAGCACTCAGACACAATAAGCAGTGTCTAAATACACGTATGTAAATGATTATTCACAAGCTCAGCCGAGCTGATTAAGTTCAAGGCAATCGCTAATCAAAACAGTGCTCCCTACTCGCTGGTTGAAATCAGACTGACCGTTGCGGCGAGCTCTCTCTATTTATAGCAGAGGCCTAAATTTCTCGAAAGATGCGCTCGCGCCACAGATCGTGAAATTAGTGGATTTTTCTACTAATTTCTAGAAGCATCCAGAGGGTCCCGAACTCGCCAACATGGTCGCCAATGTCGCCAAGTTAGTCGCCAACTTGGTCGCCAAAAATGATGCCAACTTGGCTCTATCGCCAATATTTCGCCAAGTTCCCATTGAATTGCCATTATAACGAAAGGGATGGCTTGCTTGTGAATATTACAATCTTAACATGAAATAAATATAGAGTAATATAAAGGCATTGCACATCCAAATTCAAATTATTTACATTATTTTATACAAAATTCGTAACAATATATATTTCGAGTGTTATACAAGCAAACCAGGCAACTGGGTTTTCGATAATAACCGAATAGCTTTAATTGTGAACTTGTGGAAGACAGCACCGGTCATCTTGAACCCTCCCATTCCTCCCATCGTGTGGAAGGCAGGGTTCCAGGGGCACAAAATCCTGACTGACGCGAAGTATGTGCCCTTTGTTAGATCCAGCTTGGTGCCCAATGCCTGACTTTTCCGATGGGCAGCCTAATATTTTCCGTTACGTCAGTTTGCACTGGAAAATATTGTCATTTGGCTGAGGCTTAGAATTAGCTTGGAGAAGTTTTAATGGCAATAGTCCTCGTGTTGCTGTGAAGTGCAATGAAGATAATTTATAAGGAAATATATTGATTTACATAATATATATAAACCAAATTTCCAGCTGTTGTTTTATACACAAGAAATATATGTGTTTTATTCAATAAAAAAAAACTAAAATTATCTTTGTAGCATTTCTTTTGAGTATTTCTTAAATAAAATTTCGTCTTAATGATAACCATAGATTCCGAACGTTATGATATAATAAGTTTGTTTAATTTTTCTTAATAAAAATCGCAACTAAAAATTATGCTAAAAATGTTTTCACATATTCGAAGCAATGTTTTAAACGCTAAATAGCATGTTAAATATAGAAATATCTTTTTTATCCTACGCCCGTCTTCGGCATCTCTGCCATTAGTCGACGAGCAGCCCAATAAAATGATGACGAAGCATAAAAAGAATTAAAATTTGTCTCCGTAGAGTTGTCTACAAAAAACTTTAAAACAATAGGCAGTGTCTGAGGTGGTCACCATCCATTTCACCCTGGTTGCACAGTTGGCACCAAGCAGAATCTTTTAGTTCAGTGCGATGTAAATGCCTTTGCAAGTAGTCATGTCCGGTAAGTAGACGAAAGCACGCAACTCCAACAAATCGAGGCAGGGAACTGGGAACTTTACCACTTTTGTTAAGCAATATATTCCATCTTTTACCTGCAGCTGCTTCACCATACAGGGAGACTCTATTAATTTGCAGTTTACAATAAATGATTCTTTTGATGTTACGCAGAGGCAAGGGAGAGTCAGGTTGGGACATGAGAGATCCCTCTTTAGCAAGCCTATCTGCTTTCTTATTTCCAGAAATGTTACAGTGCTGGGAATCCAATGGAGGGCAATGCTTTCTCTAGACTTCCAAGTTCCGCTAATTTCCTTTTACAGGAATTCACTAGAGCGTTTTCATTATATCTTGAGTTTATTAGAGACAAAATGGCAGCTTGAGAATCGATAAAGAATACAATATTATGTTCAGATATCATGCTTTCCAATTTATCAATCGCAAATGATATTGCTGCTATCTCACCATCAAAATTGTCACAATACTTTCCAACAGAATAACTAATACTAAAAGCACTTGAATAGGCTCCAGCACCAGCATTTTTAATAGCATCTTCTGCTGAACCCTCTGTGTATACATGGAACCATTTGTCAAGAGGATATCTGTAATGTATAGTAGCAAGGGCAGCACTTTTTAAGTCACTTTGTATAGAAAATTGTTTACCAACACTCCAAACAAGATCCAGGTGGCTCTCAAAAGACATCTAGCACATAATAGGGTTAAGTACCTGTGGGAAAACTTGGCGATTGGGTGTAGGAATATCGAAAGTATCATAAAGATCATGAACAGTTGAAAGGAAAGACATGAGTTTTTAATCTTTCATTTGTGGGTCTATAATAATATAGGAAATTGTTTCTCCTTCTCAGAATCTTTTCAACCAGGTTCAGTGCACTTCTTTGACTCCTTTCACTCAAAGGTTCAAAATCCGCCTGGAGTTCCATTGCAGCTATAGGGGTTGATTTGGTCCCACCGGTGATTAAACGCAACATGCTGTTTTGGAAAATATTAAGCCTACTTTTAACAGAGTCAGAGGCAGTTATTAAAACCTCATTTCCATACTCAACAACAGGTCGCACATAACACTTATAGGTTGCACACAAAACATCTTGAGTTGAGCCCCAAGTTACACCAGCTAAACGCTTCAACAACTTAGATCTTGAGTAACCTCTATCAACAGTTGAATCCATATGTTTCTTCCATGTTAATTTAGGGTCTAAATGAATGCCCAAATAAACAGTGTCAAATGTCCGAGATAGAACTTTTTTATCGTACTGAAGTTGGATGTCATGGTGTTTAGTACTGAGAGAAAACAACTGAAAGGTGGTCTTATCAGTATTAACAGTCATATTGTTCTCAAAAGACCAAATGTAAAGAACGTGTAAAGCCAGCTGAAGCCCACTCTCCAAGCCAGAAATATCAGATCCTGTAGCACTCATCACCATGTCATCAGCAAACAATAAAATATTTATACCTGGAACAGATTTAGGAATAAGATCTATCAAATCGTTAATCATTAGATTAAAAAGAATTGGGCTCAGTACTGCACCCTGAGGCAAACCCTGTTTGGTTTGCCTAAAGCCAGACAAAGTATGGCCATACCTAACGCTAATAAATCTTTGGTCAAGAAAACTCTTAATCCATTTATATAGATTGCCAGAAATGCCACATGAAACCAGCTTTTTAAGCAATCCAGCTCTCCAAACTCTATCAAATGCATTCGTAAAATCCACAAACACAGAAAGGGTACTTTGTTTTCTCTGAAAGACATTCTTTCTGTTAACTTACGCATTATATTTGTAAGAGAGATTGGACGGTAGCTGTCTATATTTTCGGCAGGTTTGTTAGGTTTGAGAATTGGTACGATTATAGCTTTTCTCCAAGCACTTGGCAAGCCTTTCTTCCAGGTCTGATTAATAAATGCCAACAAAGTCGTTTTAGGAGAGTCTCCCAGATTTATAAGAAACTCGGGAAAGATTCCATCAGGGCCTGCAATCTTGCCCTTCACCAAGGTACTAATAACATTTCTCAACTCTTCTAAATTAAAGTGATCATTAAAAAGTTGTTGAAAATCTGCTGAATTGTTGTTTTCTGGAGATTTCAGGTCACTTTTTAAAATTTTAAAATTAGGTTTGTAGTTGCTTACCCTTGCATAGTGCCAGCAAAAGGCACTAGAGATGTTCTTATCAGAAGTAAGTTCTTTAGAACCTTTCTTTATAGGTTCATTTGTTAAAAAAAATTTATTGTTTCACTGTAACAAAAATTTATGAGCTTTCACTCCATCTCTTCTGAAATCCAATTTTTCTAGGAAATTTTTATATGTAGAACGTTTAGCTTCAATAATTGATTTTTTGAACGTAGCCTGTGCCTTACGCAAAGCTATGCAGTCCTTACTAAGTCCAGTGTTGCGAGCGAGCTCTCTTGCTTCATCTCTGTCTTTCTTATGTTTTTGTAATTTTTCATTCCAAAAAGGGGTATACTTCTTTTGCTGTCCTCTTGGGACACAAAGAGAGGCACATTTCAGAAAAGCAAGTGTAAAAAATCTTAAAGAATATTCAAAATTTGGCATAACCGAAGAATCGGTCAAAACTTCGTTAGTTAGGTTTTTTAATTTAGCCCAATTTGCCTTTTTGAGGTTCCAGTAGGTTCGTCTAGGCTCCCTATAAGAAGGTCCATATTTATAATACTCGAAAGTAAAATTTTATGCCCAGCACCGCCCGGACTATCAATTAGTTTATGTTGGACTCTATCTGACAAAGCTGGATGTGTCAAGAGCAAATCGGGATGAGAGACACCTCCGCTGTAGGACAAGAATGTTGGAGAATTTTCTTCATTTTCAATAAAATCGATAGGATTTGAGTCGATAAGATTCTCAATTATGCTACCAATATAGCTTGTCGCCATCTAACCCCAGCGAGTTGATGGTGCATTAAAATCTCCAAGGATAAGGGATTTGCTATCCATTAAGCAATATATCAAGTCAGCTTATTATTGAGATGTACAGAAGAATACTCTAATTTGTATTTGTTCCAAATATGCATTGTACAAATTTAATTTATATTGTCATATATTCTTAGTAGTAGTCTTCATTTATTTTGCTTCTTCATCATAGTCTTATTTGCCTTTAGGAAAGTTTGATAAAAAATAATGCCAGAAGCAATTTGTCTTAGCCTTAGCAAAATTTCTGGTAACCAGTTAAGTTAAAATATTCCTCATTATCTGCGGAAGCACCACACTCAACAATGCCCATAACATCTAAATCATTATTTAAAACAATAGTCTTCAATTCAATGAATTTGTCATTTGTTAATCCACCAGCATTCCAGAAAGAAATCTTAAAAACTGTTTCAGTCCTAGTCTTAAAAAAGACTTTTTGATTCATTGTAGCTGAAAACACTTCTTATACTTTCAAAAAAGAAGAGCACTTATCACCAATTTTTCAAATTTACTTCTTCATCAGAAAGGGCTACTTTAAGACGATAAATTTTCAGTCGTTTAGTTTTAAACAGGAGGCACCACGTGAAGGCGACTGAAACCACCTCCCAAATATATAAATATAGAAAATAGAATGTAGACTGAATACAGAGATTGAACTCTTAGGATTTCTAAAATTACAAATTTTCTCCCAGGAAAAAAATAAGTCTATTTGAAATGATCCTCCAGATCTCAGAAATATCTCAAATGATCAAAAGTTTCAGAACTTTGTGATGCAATTATTGTTAAAGTTATGAGGTCTGGATTCCAACTTAATTTTTTTTCTTGCACATGGAGAAAATATTGATTTTTCTGATGTTATTCATGTGTATCATTCATTTGTGCATAACCTTTCCTGTTATAAAACGAATTTTCGATGCACATTGATAGTAACACATTTAAGAAAATACTCAACCCGTATGCTTACGTGTTTATATGTTTTTTGATGAAATATGTTTAGTTTAAACCTGATATTTTACAGTAATTTTAAAACAAAGAAATATATAAGCAACAAAAGTGACAAAAATTTAAAGATAAAATGCAACACATCTTAATTTTATGAAAACAACCGAATGTGATGTAGCATTATATACAGTACTCGAATTGAATAAGCTATTATATATAAGACTGCTTTTTCTGAATTGAAACAAAACAAAAGATTTCTTAATCATATTACCATCTTACTATAAACATACTTATTCGGTTTATTTTAAACATAAGCCATTCACAAAAGACTTGGAATCATATTTATTTTAAAATAAAACACCCAAGGAAGAAATTACATTTTGTTTTCTATTTATATTCCTTTTGAATCTCGACAGCTATGATGAAAGAAAAAAAATCAGTCTTCTAATGTCTTATTCGACGCATCTTTCTGTTCGAAATACGAACTTACAGACTGAGTTTTAAAATGTCTCCATTTCTCGTTCACCGAAAGAAAAGCTTTTGAACAACAGACGTCGCCTTTTTAATGTTTACGCTTTCCATTTTTAACGTCGCCTTTTGCGTTCCTCAAATATTTTTTCAATGTATATTCTTGAATGGAAATGTTTTCAAACGAATAGAAATGCAAACATTTGAGAAGTGTTATGGAAGAGTATCTAAAAGCAAATGTATCGTATTTACAATATTTTTTTTTCCTTTTACAAATACACAAAAGCACATGCACATTCATATTTTTATAAATTCGCAAGCGCATTAAGGAAGAAATAAAATGTATTTTCTGTGGAGCTAAGCCTTTCGAAAGTGCAGTTGAAGGATTAATAATTAAAAACGAAGTTTTCAAAAAGTGATTTCTGCTGATTTAATCACTTTTAAAGCTGTGAAAGCTCTTAATATTCAAGACAATATATTTAAAAGTTTTAGAATTCAAATATACTCAATACATTTATTTATTGTTAGTAGCTATAATAACAAACAAATACGAACATTCTCTTATATTATTAATCATTATCAATGGAACTTTGGGAAGAAGAGAGAGAAAGTTACACCTTTATATTTTCATATTTTAAATATAATAGTTTTTTTTTAAAAATCCAGCAAGTATCCATTTAGTATTTTGTCACACTTTATACCAGGGGTGGGCAGACTTTTACAGGGTACGGGCTACCTCGATTTCTTCCAAGCTGTTGCGGTCCACATAGTGGTATAAGTGTGGTTAGGTAAGAAAAAGTTTTACAATATTTAACTTAACTTAAAAAATACGGAATATATTATAAACGTAGCTAAAATAAAAAAATCCCTCTTTTAAAACCGCGTTTAAAGCAAAGCGGAAGATACAAACATAATAACACAATAGCCATAAATATAATAATATTTGTATCAAATGATGCATTAATTATAAAATTATTCAGAATACATTAAAAAAATGAAACATTTTCATCTGAGATTAGTTTTCGTAGTTATAGTCAGCAGAAGACTTAGTCTGCATAGTGTCAGCGAATCTTGAATATTTCAGTATATAATTAATAACTGCTAATCTTCGGGCAGTCATTCCGAATTGTCTTGGCGGTCCATTAGTCGATCGCGATTGACTTAATGCTTACCTCTGCTTTATACTGTAGTTGAATGAAAAATTATTTGACAAAAAGGAAAAATTAATTGATAGTTTTAAATGCATCCACTATCAACATTTGAAGAAATCGTATGTTAAGTATTAAAAGGATATCAGAAATATATTTTAATTAAAAATCCATCTTGTTACGATTGTACCTAATGCAATTTTTATTTGACTGCTTTTATAAATTCTATTGACCTTCAGGACCTGCCCACTCAGATAAGTACTGGAATCATTAACTCGAAATGACAGTTTTCCTTTCCCAAGGTGTGTGTGTTAGTTTTTTTAAGCAAGGATGGACTGAGATATCTTAGTGATCCTTCACTATTTGCAATCATCCTTCTTTTCATCCATTTTACATTTATTTCTCTTTTACTGGCCCAGATCATAGGTACATATTTAAAACTATTTACGTAATATTCCAGTGTATATTTATTTAAAAAAATTATTATTAACATATTGGATAACGCGTTAATATGATTTTCTGTTTTTTCTTTGCATTATTTTATTTTCATACTTTTGTTTTAATTGTCTCCGTCATATATTGCTTGACAATCCGTAAATTTGCCTTGTGTGATATCCTTTTAGTTAAAAAATTCTGTTCTGGTGATGTTTATAGCATTCATTTTGCCCCATGATTGAGCTGTATATGGGCAGCAGGATTCAGTTAATTTCTGTAATCGGCTGTTAAGCAGTATGTAATTGAGATACCCTCAAATTAACAAAGAGCCATTGCTGTACGGCTAGCGCTGTAGATAAGAAACGCCTTGGGTTCTTTCATCAGGACCTCGCTCTGATGCTACAGTATTGTATGTTGGATAATTTTACAGGAAAGGGCCAGCCTTATATATAAACTGCTGTTTGTAAGAAACGCAACACCATGAAGGAATCATCAGAATTAAATGAAATTTAATGCACAAACGACTTCTATTAGTACAAATAAATGACGAAATTTTCAAAGCAAAAAAAAACAATATTAAGTATCTAAAATCAGTATTTGATGTAACCACCACGCACTTCAATAAGTGCTGCTATACAACGTGGCATTGAGGCAAACAGATTTTGAATGTCTGCTTGTAGGAGATAATTCCATAATACTTGTATGCGCAGCGAAAATTCGTCTTTTGAAGCTGCAGGACGCGGATCACGAGTGAGACGCCGAAACCAACCAAATCCCACACATTCTCAATAGACGACGTATCCGGCGAATAAGCAGGCCAAGGCAGAAGTTGCATGTGTTGGGCTGATCAGAAGTCTCGAACAGTCTTTGCAACATGTAGGCGTGCATTATCCTGCAGAAAGATAGCTCCAGGGATGCCTTGAAGGAAGGGAACGACTTCAGGCTGTAGCTCTTCACGGACGTACCTGTTGCTATTGAGATAGCAAATTGGATCGTCCATGATACGAAATCGCAACCCAAACCATAACTCAGGGTGTTAGGCCACTTTGTCATTCGATAACGCACTCTGGAAGGCAGCGTTCACCAGCATAGCGTCTAACATGAATGTGGCCATCATGGTCCCACAAATTGAAGCGTGATTCATCTGAAAAGACAACTTGGTGCAAATCAGCTTGCCAGGTTCTGTGCTCATGAGCCTATTGCAGACGCAGCCGTCGATGGTTTGCCGTGAGGGGGATCCTGTATAAATGCACCCTTGCACGCAATCCAAGGTGCAGCAGATTTCGACGAATTGACGAAGCCGACATTAGTACACCTGTAGCAGTAGACCAACGTGCTGCCAACTGCCTGGAGGAAGCTGTACGGTCATTAACCGGCATGCGGAGCAGGTATCGATCGTCACGCGCTGACGTCACCTTCCGTCATCCACCTCTTGTTTTTCGAGTTATTCGGTGTTCGTCGGTCCACTGCTTCCAAACTCGCATCACCGTGGAACTGTTCTGCTGCACACGAGCTCCTATTGCGCAATAGGAAAGGCCGATAATCTTCCTCCGTTCGAACTCCGTAAGTTGTTGGAATTTCTCCTTATTTCGTCGTGGAGGCATACTTAGGTCTCACTAAATGTTCGCCACTAACAAATAATCATTAACTATTTTCAACGTCCCGCTACAGCCGTCTATTTATACTCTTTCAGCATCAGTTCAGAGGGCGCTGCGCACGCCACGTATGCGCGATGGCTCTGAAACTTTACTATTTTACGTAACATCCTATAATTGATATTTGCTGCAAAGTTCATTTAATTCTGATGATTTCTTCATGGTGTTGCATTTTTTACAAACAGCAGCATATATAGAGATTGCAAGTTGACCAACACAATGCTTCCTATGTCCAAAAACTCCATGGTGATTGGCGAAACACTTTCTTCTAATATGAATCCTCGTCTGTTCTATCTCTCATATGTTGTTCTCATGACTCCAATTTCGTTGTTGGTTTTTAGCGCGTTTTTCACGTAGTGGAACAAAAGCGTTATTAGGACGCAAATTTCGTCTTCGTCTTCGTTCCATATTTTGTCGTACCTTTTTCTCAGCCAATAATTAACCGATTGACCTCGGGTTTTCGGCATTTGGTCGCATTTGTGCCCTAGATAAGCCGAATCATATTTAAATTTAATAATTTTAAAAAAAATTTTAAATTGTTTTAAAATTTCCTTTAATTTTTTTTAAAGTATAGTACTACTTTCTGTTAGTAAAAAGTTCATTATTTGCATTATTGTAAAATACAACATGTGAAAAACGCGCTAAAATTACTTGGCCATGCCAATGATTGATATCTTGTTTTGATGTAAATGGAAATTTCGTTACCAGGCAAATAAAGTCCGTGCATTTTTAGTGACCATTTTTTTCATTTGGCCATTATACAGCCCCACATCACACAAAACGAACACATAACAGTAAAACAAAACGAACACTATACATTAACTTTTGTTTCACACCATTTTTCTTTCCATTCTAGCCATCGTAGCAGTCTTTTCGCGTCTCTTTTCATCTTCGTAAAATTCTCTTCTTTTTTTTTATATCCAGATAACAGCGTCACCTATACCGTTTTTGGATTCAGGCGAACTTTACATCATGGATCCATCCCTTCCGTGCTAGAGTATAGGTTTTGTTTTGCCCAATCCAATACATTTCGATTTAACAATAGATGATACGATATGTCATACTCTCTTTACCTAAAAACCAAACACCTTGAAATTCGCATTTTGCTACTTACAAAGCTCTACGGAGTTCAGAAAATTGTGATTCAGGGATTGTTTAGTGGAGGCAACATCTTTTTACCATTCAAAAACTTATTTATCAGCTAAAACACTTTTATATTCTTCACTTCTTTTTAGTTTAAGTTTTTTATTTGGCATCGATCCAAGGATAGCTTCATAGAGATGAAATGGGTAATTGCTCAGACCCTCAACCATCTGAATCAAAATAATGTCCAAAATGGAAGACAAAAAATAAATCCTGGGAATCAAAACTAATAAAAATATTATTTAGAAACCAAAAAACTAACTATTTAATGTAAGTATAAGCATACCCCAAGATTCTAAATCGTTGATTGTATCCACTATAGCACGAACAGATGTGTGAAAATATTACATAAATAGTATGACCGTCTTTACAATACCTTAAGCCGTTTATCTTTCCATCTCACAACAAGTACAAATTATTTATTTTCTGTCTCTTTTTATATCTCCTTATTAACATATCCAAACTTATTACTTTCCTCATCTCACAAAGTATGTACCCTATCCTGTAAATCACTGCCAGCTATTTCCATACCGAATGTCGCCTTTGCCCCAATCATAATCTACATCAGCGTTTCTCAAACTGTGGGGTGCACCCCCTAGGAGACGTGATAATTCAACTTAGGGGTGCAAGCATATCGAAAATAAAAGATTATTTAAAAATTATTAATTTCTGAAAGGAAGCAAAAAAAATTCTAACATAATAAATAAAATACACATTTACACTGATATATTATACTAATAAATGTACCTGTAATACATAATGTATTTAATAATTAATTTAAATATGCTAACTTAATAACAAGTTTAATAAATATCACTCACATGGACTCGTCATATACAAAATTTAATACTTATCTTGATAATTTGTGAAGTTTAAAATTAAAGTCATATTGTAGCTTTAGCATCAAATTACATTATTATGGCATTCAATATATGGTTATTGTATAGAGGGGAAGGGAAATTATAATTGAAAATTGCGTCACAAATATTGAAAGTTTGAGAAGCATTGGTCTACCTTCGTCTATTGCATCACCTGTATCAACTTAAGCATACCTCTTTCCATTTTAATCTTGCAAATTTCACTGCCCTTTCGAGAGAGTAAAACTGTGCCATTTGTTCCTGCTTTTCAAACTGTCGCCTCAACACCCAATTTTCTCCCCCTTTTCCTCACCTCAGGCTTTGAACCAAAATACAAAGCTATAGAACAAAAAATCACTTTTCAAATAAAACCTACAGCATTTCAATAGGAAATAAACCCAAATTGTGTAAAAAATGACACTCAACAAGCCCTGGAAAAGTACACACCTACGAAATATATTGCATTAGTAAATGATTAATTACGATGTGGATGTATCATCTTTGTCTGAAAACTATTCTCCATGCATACAATATTCTTACTTACCAACACTTGTTAAAAATAGAAACTGTAGCAATATTTCTTTAAAAAAATATTCTCTGCTTTCAAGTGTAATAAAATATACTGTTTCATGAAAATGTTTGCTTTCTAACATTCTAATGTAACATTTTTTGCACAATATGGTTCTTTTGTTGATGCATTTGAATGAAATTTACTAATTTTTAGCATGCACTTTAAGTTCTCATTTTATAAAACTGGTTTGCAATGATTCTGTTAAGTAAATGTTTGATTACGATGTGGATGAATCATCTTTGTCTGAAAAGTATTCTCCATGTATACAATATTCTTACCTACCAATACTTATTAAAAATAGAAAATGTAAACAATATTTCTTTAAAAAATATTCTCTGCTTTCAAGTGTAATAAAATATACTATTTCATGAAAATGTTTGCTTTCTAACATTCTAATGTAATATTTTTTGCACAATATGGTTCTTTTGTTGATGCATTTGAACGAAATTTACTAATTTTTAGTACGCACTATTAGTTCTCATTTTATAAATCTGGATTCATTACTTTTACTCTATTTTAATCAAATTTTTAGCGCTGCGTATCCATTCTTAAATTTTGCTTATTAAAATTTAACACTCACTTACACACTTACCCACACAAATTGAACTGACAACCATATATGTATACATATATATATATATACTAAAATACTTATATATATTTTTTGTTAAATTAAAAAATGAAAGGCCCAAGAGAATTTTCTTTAAAATATGAATGAAAATATCAGAATCTCTCAGCTTTTCTGTTTCAAACATTAAATTATTTCCCGTATGTCACTAAACTAATTATGAATTTTCACAACGTCAGTTTCTATATTTTAATAAAAAGAAAAATGAAACCCAATAAAATTACATTTGTTTTAATCCATTTATGCTATAAGTACACTAGACAAGTCATATTAAGCTGTCTAGAGTAATAAAAAAATTTGTTTAACTTGCCCAACCTTTAAACAAGATTTAAATCCAAACTTCAGGGGGAAATGGAAGAATCTCACTACTACGACATAAGTTTTGAACGAAATTTTTATACTTTATATTTTAAGAAATTTTTGAATCGTGGAAAACTTAAAATCTAACTCAGACTTCATGTGCAAAAATTTATTTTATCTTCCAACAAAATGTAATTAATTTTCTAATATTAGCAGGAAAAATATGTATTGTCAGATATTCATTTTATGCATAAATAATTAATGGAAATAGAAGCTTGAATTCAACTTTTCAAAAAACACAATATTTCCCATTTTTAATTTTAAAATTTAATAAACTAAGTACGTTTCTCCCGCTCTGTATGGTATTCAAAATATTTTTGAGAAAGAAATTTAAGAATGTTAACATTTCGTACTATATAATATGTCTTGGTGATACATACCTAAAATGATAGAATGAGTTGGGGGATTTTAACGCTAATTAAATTGAGACTGCATTGCTAGAATGGAAACAGATTTTTATCCAAAGAAATTTTGTAGGAAGGCCTGC